>JAIFAC010000044.1:0-243075 GCA_026545765.1 Plantago major
TTTACATTTGTTGTTTATCCCACTCCTTATGTGTGTTCTTTAACTCTTAAGTAGTGTTCTTAGTTTGTGATACTCTTACTCCTTACATGTATTGTTTAAATTTGAATAGACTTCTTCCTTGACATTATCCACTCCTTTAGTGTGTTGTTTAACTCTCGGTAGAGTTATTAGTTTGTTGTTCTTCCCTCTCCAAAGTGTGTGTTTATATCTCTCAAGTAGAGTTGTTAGTTTGTTGTTTATTCAACTCCTTTTGCATTTTGTTTAACTCTCAGTAGAGTTCTTAGTTAGTTATTTTATTACTCCTCACATGTGTTGTTTAAATATCAAATTGTCTTCTCCGTTTGTAATTATCCAGTCCTTTATTGTTGTTTAACTCTCGGTAGAATTTTACATTTGTTGTTTATCCCACTCCTTATGTGTGTTCTTTAACTCTTAAGTAGTGTTCTTCGTTTGTGATACTCTTACTCATACATGTATTGTTTATATTTAGAATAGACTTCTTTCTTGACATTATCCCACTCCTTTAGTGTGTTGTTTAACTCTCGAGTAGAGTTATTCGTTTGTTGTTCTTCCCTCTCCAAAGTGTGTCGTTTATATCTCTCAAGTAGAGTTGTTCGTTTTTTTTTTATTAAAATCCATTTTCGTTTTTTTTAAAAATAAAATAAATTAATTAGTTAGTTATTTTATTAATACAACAGTGTGTTTTTTAAAAATAAAATTGACTTCTACGTTTGTAATTATCCCAGTCCTTTATTGTGTTGTTTAACTCTCGGTAAATTTTACATCATTGTTTATCCCACTCCTTATGTGTGTTCTTTAACTCTTAAGTAGTGTTCTTACGTTTGTGATACTCTTACTCATACATGTATTGTTTAAATTTGAATAGACTTCTTCCTTGACATTATCCCATTCCTTTAGTGTGTGGTTTAACTCTCGAGTAGAGTTATGCGTTTGTTGTTCTTCCCTCTCCAAAGTGTGTCGTTTATATCTCTCAAGTAGAGTTGTTCGTTTGTTGTTTTTTCAACTCCTTTTGCGATTTGTTTAACTCTCAAGTAGAGTTCTTCGTTCGTTATTTTATTACTCCTCCTGTGTGTTGTTTAAATATCAAATTGTCTTCTCCGTTTGTAATCATCCCAGTCCTTTATTGTGTTGTTTAACTCTCGAGTAGAATTTTACATCTGCAGTTTATCCCACTCCTTATGTGTGTTCTTTAACTCTTAAGTAGTGTTCTTCGTTTTTGATACTCTTACTCCTTCTGTGTATTGATTAAATTTCGAATAGACTTCTTTCTTGACATTATCCCACTCCTTTAGTGTGTTGTTTAACTCTCGAGTAGAGTTATTCGTTTGTTGTTCTTCCCTCTCCAAAGTGTGTTGTTTATATCTCTAAAGTAGAGTTGTTCGTTTGTTGTTTATTCAAGTCCTTTTGCGTTTTGTTTAACTCTGAAGTAGAGTTCTTCGTTCGTTATTTTATTACTCCTCCTGTGTGTTGTTTAAATATCAAATTGTCTTCTCCGTTTGTAATTATCCCAGTCCTTTATTGTGTTGTTTAACTCTCGAGTAGAATTTTACATTTGTTGTTTATCCTACTCCTTATGTGTGTTCTTTAACTCTTAAGTAGTGTTTTTCGTTTGTGATACTCTTACTCATACATGTATTGTTTAAATTTCGAATAGACTTCTTCCTTGACATTATCCCACTCCTTTAGTGTGTTGTTTAACTCTCGGGTAGAGTTATGCGTTTGTTGTTCTTCCCTCTCCAAAGTGTGTCGTTTATATCTCTCAAGTAGAGTTGTTCGTTTGTTGTTTATTCAACTCCTTTTGCGTTTTGTTTAACTCTCAAGTAGAGTTCTTCGTTCGTTATTTTATTACTCCTCCTGTGTGTTGTTTAAATATAAAATTGTCTTCTACGTTTGTAATTATCCAGTCCTTTATTGTGTTGTTTAACTCTCGGTAAATTTTACATTTGTTGTTTATCCCACTCCTTATGTGTGTTCTTTAACTCTTAAGTAGTGTTCTTCGTTTGTGATACTCTTACTCCTTCTGTGTATTGTTTAAATTTCGAATAGACTTCTTCCTTGACATTATCCCACTCCTTTAGTGTGTTGTTTAACTCTCGAGTAGAGTTATTCGTTTGTTGTTCTTCCCTCTCCAAAGTGTGTTGTTTATATCTCTCTAGTAGAGTTGTTTGTTTGTTGTTTATTCAACTCCTTTTGCGTTTTGTTTAACTCTCAAATAGAGTTCTTCGTTCATTTTATTACTCCTCACATGTGTTGTTTAAATATCAAATTGTCTTCTCTCGTTTGTAATTATCCAGTCCTTTATTGTGTTGTTTAACTCTCGGTAAATTTTACATTTGTTGTTTATCCCTCCTTATGTGTGTTCTTTAACTCTTAAGTAGTGTTCTTCGTTTGTGATACTCTTACTCATACATGTATTGTCTAAATTTTGAATAGACTTATTCCTTGACATTATCCCACTCATTTAGTGTGTTGTTTAACTCTCGAGTAGAGTGATTTCTTTGTTGTTCTTCCCTCTCCAAAGTGTGTCGTTTATATCTCTCAAGTAGCGTTGTTACGTTTGTTGTTTATTCAACTCCTTTTGCGTTTTGTTTAACTCTCAAGTAGAGTTCTTACGTTCGTTATTTTATTACTCCTCATGTGTTGTTTAAATATCAAATTGTCTTCTCGTTTGTAATTATCCAGTCCTTTATTGTGTTGTTTAACTCTCGGTAGAATTTTACATTTGTTGTTTATCCCACTCCTTATGTGTGTTCTTTAACTCTTAAGTAGTGTTCTTCGTTTGTGATACTCTTACTCATACATGTATTGTCTAAATTTTGAATAGACTTCTTCCTTGACATTATCCCACTCCTTTAGTGTGTTGTTTAACTCTCGAGTAGAGTTATTCGTTTGTTGTTCTTCCCTCTCCAAAGTGTGTTGTTTATATCTCTCAAGTAGAGTTGTTCGTTTGTTGTTTATTCAACTCCTTTTGCGTTTTGTTTAGGTCTCAAGTAGAGTTCTACGTTCGTTATTTTATTACTCCTCACATGTGTTGTTTAAATATCAAATTGTCTTCTCCGTTTGTAATTATCCAGTCCTTTATTGTGTTGTTTAACTCTCGGTAAATTTTACATTTGTTGTTTATCCCACTCCTTATGTGTGTTCTTTAACTATTAAGTAGTGTTCTTCGTTTGTGATACTCTTACTCCTTACATGTATTGTTTAAATTTGAATAGACTTCTTCCTTGACACTATCCCACTCCTTTAGTGTGTTGTTTAACTCTCGGTAGAGTTATTAGTTTGTTGTTCTTCCCTCTCCAAAGTGTGTTTATATCTCTCAAGTAGAGTTGTTACGTTTGTTGTTTATTCAACTCTTTTGCGTTTTGTTTAACTCTCAAGTAGAGTTCTTAGTTAGTTATTTTATTACTCCTCACATGTGTTGTTTAAATATCAAATTGTCTTCTCCGTTTGTAATTATCCAGTCCTTTATTGTGTTGTTTAACTCTCGGTAGAATTTTACATTTGTTGTTTATCCCACTCCTTATGTGTGTTCTTTAACTCTTAAGTAGTGTTCTTACGTTTGTGATACTCTTACTCATACATGTATTGTTTAAATTTGAATAGACTTCTTCCTTGACATTATCCCACTCCTTTAGTGTGTTGTTTAACTCTCGGTAGAGTTATTTGTTTGTTCTTCCCTC
Source organism: Plantago major (assembly GCA_026545765.1). NCBI lineage: Eukaryota > Viridiplantae > Streptophyta > Magnoliopsida > Lamiales > Plantaginaceae > Plantago > Plantago major. The sequence continues at coordinate 3,702 of JAIFAC010000044.1, forward strand.
TCCAAAGTGTATGGTTTATATCTCTCAAGTAGAGTTGTTATTTTTTGTTGTTTATTCAACTCCTTTTGCATTTTGTTTAACTCTCAAGTAGAGTTCTTCGTTCGTTATTTTATTACTCCTCCTGTGTGTTGTTTAAATATCAAATTGTCTTCTCCGTTTGTAATTATCGCAGTCCTTTATTGTGTTGTTTAACTCTCGAGTAGAATTTTACATTTGTTGTTTATCCCACTCCTTATGTGTGTTCTTTAACTCTTAAGTAGTGTTCTTCGTTTGTGATACTCTTACTCCTTCTGTGTATTGTTTAAATTTCGAATAGACTTCTTCCTTGACATTATCCCACTCCTTTAGTGTGTTGTTTAACTCTCGAGTAGAGTTATTCGTTTGTTGTTCTTCCCTCTCCAAAGTGTGTTGTTTATATCTCTCAAATAGAGTTGTTCGTTTGTTGTTTATTCAACTCCTCTTGCGTTTTGTTTAACTCTCAAGTAGAGTTCTTCGTTCGTTATTTTATTACTCCTCCTGTGTGTTGTTTAAATATCAAATTGTCTTCTCCGTTTGTAATTATCCCAGTCCTTTATTGTGTTGTTTAACTCTCGAGTAAAATTTTACATTTGTTGTTTATCCCACTCCTTATGTGTGTTCTTTAACTCTTAAGTAGTGTTCTTCGTTTGTGATACTCGTACTCTTACATGTATTGTTTAAATTTCGAATAAACTTCTTCCTTGACATTATCCCACTCCTTTATTGTGTTGTTTATCTCTCGAGTACATTTATTCGTTTTTTGTTCTTCCCTCTCCAAAGTGTGTCGTTTATATCTCTCAAGTAGAGTTGTTCGTTTGTTGTTTATTCAACTTCTTTTGCGTTTTGTGTAACTCTCAAGTAGAGTTCTTCGTTCGTTATTTTATTACTCCTACTGTGTGTTGTTTAAAAATCAAATTGTCTTCTCCGTTTGTAATTAACTCAGTCCTTTATTGTGTTGTTTAAGTCTCGGTAAATTTTACATCATTGTTTATCCCACTCCTTATGTGTGCTCTTTAACTCTTAAGTAGTGTTCTTCGTTTGTGATACTCTTACTCATACATGTATTGTTTAAATTTCGAATAGACTTCTTCCTTGACATTATCCCACTCCTTTAGTGTGTTGTTTAACTCTCGAGTAGAGTTATTCGTTTGTTGTTCTTCCCTCTCCAAAGTGTGTCGTTTATATCTCTCAAGTAGAGTTGTTCGTTTGTTGTTTATTCAACTCCTTTTGCGTTTTGTTTAACTCTCAAGTAGAGTTCTTCGTTCGTTATTTTATTACTCCTACTGTGTGTTGTTTAAATATCAAATTGTCTTCTCCGTTTGTAATTATCCCAGTCCTTTATTGTGTTGTTTAAGTCTCGAGTAGAATTTTACATCTGTTGTTTATCCCACTCCTTATGTGTGTTCTTTAACTCTTAAGTAGTGTTCTTCGTGTGTGATACTCGTACTCCTTCTGTGTATTGTTTAAATTTCGAATAGACTTCTTCCTTGACATTATCCCACTCCTTTAGTGTGTTGTTTAACTCTCGAGTAGAGTTATTCGTTAATTGTTCTTCCCTCTCCAAATTGTGTCGGTTATATCTCTCAAGTAGAGTTGTTCGTTTGTTGTTTATTCAACTCCTTTTGCGTTTTGTTTAACTCTCAAGTAGAGTTCTTCGTTCGTTATTTTATTACTACTCATTTGTGTTGTTTAAATATCAAATTTTCTTCTCGTTTGTAATTATCCAGTCCTTTATTGTGTTGTTTAACTCTCGGTAGAATTTTACATCTGTTGTTTATCCCACTCCTTATGTGTGTTCTTTAACTCTTAAGTAGTGTTCTTCGTTTGTGATACTCTTACTCCTTCTGTGTATTGTTTAAATTTCGAACAGACTTATTCCTCGACATTATCCCACTCCTTTAGTGTGTTGGTTAACTCTCGAGTAGAGTTATTTGTTGTTCTTCTTCCTCTCCAAAGTCTGTCGTTTATATCTCTCAAGTAGAGTTGTTACGTTTGTTGTTTATTCTACTCCTTTTGCGTTTTGTTTAACTCTCAAGTAGAGTTCTTAGTTCGTTATTTTATTACTCCTCACATGTGTTGTTTAAATATCAAATTGTCTTCTCCGTTTGTAATTATCCCTCTCCCTTTATTGTGTTGTTTAACTCTCGGTAAATTTTACATTTGTTGTTTATCCCACTCCTTATGTGTGTTCTTTAACTCTTAAGTAGTGTTCTTCGTTTATGATACTCTTACTCATTCTGTGTATTGTTTAAATTTCGAATAGACTTCTTCCTTGACATTATCGCACTCCTTTAGTGTGTTGTTTAACTCTCGAGTAGAGTTATTCGTTTGTCGTTCTTCCCTCTCCAAAGTGTGTTGTTTATATCTCTCAAGTAGAGTTGTTCGTTTGTTGTTTATTCAACTCCTTTTGCGTTTTGTTTAACTCTCAAGTAGAGTTCTTCGTTCGTTATTTTATTACTCCTCTTGTTTGTTGTATAAATATAAAATTTGCTTCTCCGTTTGTAATTATGCCAGTCCTTTATTGTGTTGTTTAACTCTCGGTAAATTTTAGATTTGTTGTTTATCCCAATCCATATGTGTGTTGATTAATTCTCAAGTAGTGTTCTTCGTTTGTGATACTCTAATACCTTCTGTGTATTGTCTAAATTTTGAATAGACTTCTTCCTTGACATTATCCCACTCCTTTAGTGTGTTGTTTAACTCTCGAGTAGAGTGATTTCTTTGTTGTTCTTCCCTCTCCAAAGTGTGTCGTTTATATCTCTCAAGTAGCGTTTGTTGTTTATTCAACTCCTTTTGCGTTTTGTTTAACTCTCAAGTAGAGTTCTTCGTTCGATATTTTATTACTCCTCCTGTGTGTTGTTTAAATCTCAAATTGACTTCTCCGTTTGTAATTATCCAGTCCATTATTGTTTTATTTAACCCTCGAGTAGAATTTTACATTTGTTGTTTATCCCAATCCATATGTGTGTTGATTAATTCTCAAGTAGTGTTCTTCGTTTGTGATATTCTTACTCCATCTGTGTATTGTTTAAATTTTGAATAGACTTCTTCCTTGACACTATCCCACTCCTTTAGTGTGTTGTTTAACTCTCGAGTAGAGTTATTCGTTTGTTGTTCTTCCCTCTCCAAAGTGTGTTGTTTATATCTCTCAAGTAGAGTTGCTCGTTTGTTGTTTATTCAACTCCTTTTGCGTTTTGTTTAACTCTCAAGTAGAGTTCTTCGTTCGTTATTTTATTACTCCTCCTGTGTGTTGTTTAAATATCAAATTGTCTTCTACGTTTGTAATTATCCCAGTCCTTTATTGAGTTGTTTAACTCTCGAGTAGAATTTTACATCTGTTGTTTATCCCACTCCTTATGTGTGTTCTTTAACTCTTAAGTAGTGTTCTTCGTTTGTGATACTCTTACTCCTTCTGTGTATTGTTTAAATTTCGAATAGACTTCTTCCTTGACATTATCCCACTCCTTTAGTGTGTTGTTTAAATCTCGAATAGAGTTATGCGTTTGTTGTTCTTCCCTCTCCAAAGTGTGTTGTTTATATCTCTCAAATAGAGTTGTTCGTTTGTTGTTCATTCAATTCCTCTTGCGTTTTGTTTAACTCTCAAGTAGAGTTCTTCGTTCGTTATTTTATTACTCCTCCTGTGTGTTGTTTAAATATCAAATTGTCTTCTCCGTTTGTAATTATCGCAGTCCTTTATTGTGTTGTTTAACTCTCGAGTAGAATTTTACATTTGTTGTTTATCCCACTCCTTATGTGTGTTCTTTAACTCTTAAGTAGTGTTCTTCGTTTGTGATACTCTTACTCCTTCTGTGTATTGTTTAAATTTCGAATAGACTGCTTCCTTGACATTATTCCCACTCCTTTAGTGTGTTGTTTAACTCTCGAGTAGAGTTATTCGTTTGTTGTTCTTCCCTCTCCAAAGTGTGTCGTTTATATCTCTCAAGTAGAGTTGTTCGTTTGTTGTTTATTCAACTCTTTTTGCGTTTTGTTTAACTCTCACGTAGAGTTATTCGTTCGTTATTTTATTACTCCTCCTGTGTGTGGTTTAAATATCAAATTGTCTTCTCCGTTTGTAATTATCCCAGTCCTTTATTGTGTTGTTTAACTCTCGAGTAGAATTTTACATCTGTTGTTTATCCCACTCCTTATGTGTGTTCTTTAACTCTTAAGTAGTGTTCTTCGTTTGTGATACTCTTACTCATACATGTATTGTTTAAATTTCGAATAGACTTCTTCCTTGACATTATCCCACTCCTTTAGTGTGTTGTTTAACTCTCGAGTAGAGTTATTCGTTTGTTGTTCTTCCCTCTCCAAAGTGTGTTGTTTATATCTCTCAAATAGAGTTGTTCGTTTGTTGTTTATTCAACTCCTCTTGCGTTTTGTTTAACTCTCAAGTAGAGTTCTTCGTTCGTTATTTTATTACTCCTCCTGTGTGTTGTTTAAATATCAAATTGTCTTCTCCGTTTGTAATTATCTCTCTCCCATTATTGTTTTATTTAACTCTCGAGTAGAATTTTACATTTGTTGTTTATCCCACTCCTTATGTGTGTTCTTTAACTCTTAAGTAGTGTTCTTCGTTTGTGATACTCTTACTCCTTCTGTGTATTGTTTAAATTTCGAATAGACTTCTTCCTTGACATTATCCCACTCCTTTAGTGTGTTGTTTAACTCTCGAGTAGAGTTATTCGTTTGTTGTTCTTCCCTCTCCAAAGTGTGTTGTTTATATCTCTCAAGTAGAGTTGCTCGTTTGTTGTTTATTCAACTCCTTTTGCGTTTTGTTTAACTCTCAAGTAGAGTTCTTCGTTCGTTATTTTATTACTCCTCCTCTGTGTTGTTTAAATATTAAATTGTCTTCTCCGTTTGTAATTATCCCAGTCCTTTATTGTGTTGTTTAACTCTCGAGTAGAATTTTACATTTGTTGTTTATCCCACTCCTTATGTGTGTTCTTTAACTCTTAAGTAGTGTTCTTCGTTTGTGATACTCTTACTCCTTCTGTGTATTGTTTAAATTTCGAATAGACTTCTTCCTTGACATTATCCCACTCCTTTAGTGTGTTGTTTAGCTCTCGGTAGAGTTATTAGTTTGTTGTTCTTCCCTCTCCAAAGTGTGTCGTTTATATCTCTCAAGTAGAGTTGTTCGTTTGTTGTTTATTCAACTCCTTTTGCGTTTTGTTTAACTCTCAAGTAGAGTTCTTGGTTCGTTATTTTATTACTCCTCACATGTGTTGTTTAAATATCAAATTGTCTTCTCGTTTGTAATTATCCAGTCCTTTATTGTGTTGTTTAACTCTCGGTAAATTTTACATTTGTTGTTTATCCCTCCTTATGTGTGTTCTTTAACTCTTAAGTAGTGTTCTTCGTTTGTGATACTCTTACTCATACATGTATTGTTTAAATTTTGTATAGACTGCTTCCTTGACATTATCCCACTCCTTTAGTGTGTTGTTTAACTCTCGAGTAGAATTATTCGTTTGTTGTTCTTCCCTCTCCAAAGTGTGTTGTTTATATCTCTCAAATAGAGTTGTTCGTTTGTTGTTTATTCAACTCTTTTTGCGTTTTGTTTAACTCTCAAGTAGAGTTCTTCGTTCGTTATTTTATTACTCCTCCTGTGTGTGGTTTAAATATCAAATTGTCTTCTCCGTTTGTAATTATCCCAGTCCTTTATTGTGTTGTTTAATCTCGAGTAGAATTTTACATTTGTTGTTTATCCCACTCCTTATGTGTGTTCTTTAACTCTTAAGTAGTGTTCTTCGTTTGTGATACTCTTACTCCTTCTGTGCAATGTTTAAATTTCGAATAGACTTCTTCCCTGACATTATCCCACTCATATAGTGTGTTGTTTATCACTCGAGTACAGTTATTCTTTTTTTGTTCTTCCCTCTCCGAAGTGTGTCGTTTATATCTCTCAAGTAGAGTTGTTCGTTTGTTGTTTATTCAACTCTTCTTGCGTTTTGTTTAACTCTCAAGTAGAATTCTTCGTTCGTTATTTTATTACTCCTCCCGTGTGTTGTTTAAATATCAAATTGTCTTCTCCGTTTGTAATTATCCAAGTCCTTTATTGTGTTGTTTAACTCTCTAGTAGAATTTTACATTTGTTGTTTATCCCACTCCTTATGTGTGTTCTTTAACTCTTAAGTAGTGTTCTTCGTTTGTGATACTCTTACTCATACATGTATTGTTTAAATTTAGAATAGACTTCTTCCTTGACATTATCCCACTCCTTTAGTGTGTTGTTTAACTCTCGAGTAGAGTTATTCGTTTGTTGTTCTTCCCTCTCCAAAGTGTGTCGTTTATATCTCTCAAGTAGAGTTGTTCGTTTGTTTTTTATTAAACTCCTTTTGCGTTTTTTTTAAATATAAAGTAGAGTTATTAGTTCGTTATTTTATTACTCCTCACATGTGTTGTTTAAATATTAAATTGTCTTCTCCGTTTGTAATTATCCCAGTCCTTTATTGTGTTGTTTAACTCTCGGTAAATTTTACATTTGTTGTTTATCCCACTCCTTATGTATGTTCTTTAACTCTTAAGTAGTGTTCTTACGTTTGTGATACTCTTACTCCTTACATGTATTGTTTAAATTTTGAATAGACTTCTTCCTTGACATTATCCACTCCTTTAGTGTGTTGTTTAACTCTCGGTAAGTTATTAGTTTGCTGTTCTTCCCTCTCCAAAGTGTGTCGTTTATATCTCTCAAGTAGAGTTGTTCGTTTGTTGTTTATTCAACTCCTTTTGCGTTTTGTTTAACTCTCAAATAGAGTTCTTCGTTAGTTATTTTATTACTCCTCACATGTGTTGTTTAAATATCATATTGTCTTCTCCGTTTGTAATTAATCCAGTCCTTTATTGTGTTGTTTAACTCTCGGTAAATTTTACATCTGTTGTTTATCCCACTCCTTATGTGTGTTCTTTAACTCTTAAGTAGTGTTCTTCGTTTGTGATACTCTTACTCCTTCTGTGTATTGTTTAAATTTCGAATAGACTTCTTCCTTGACATTATCCCACTCTTTTAATGTGTTGTTTAACTCTCGAGTAGAGTTATTCGTTTGTTGTTCTTCCCTCTCCAAAGTGTGTTGTTTATATCTCTCAAATAGAGTTGTTCGTTTGTTGTTTATTCAACTCCTCTTGCGTTTTGTTTAACTCTCAAGTAGAGTTCTTCGTTCGTTATTTTATTACTCCTCCTGTGTGTTGTTTAAATATCAAATTGTCTTCTCCGTTTGTAATTATCCCAGTCCTTTATTGTGTTGTTTAACTCTCGAGTAGAATTTTACATTTGTTGTTTATCCCACTCCTTATGTGTGTTCTTTAACTCTTAAGTAGTGTTCTTCGTTTGTGATACTCTTACTCCTTCTGTGTATTGTTTAAATTTCGAATAGACTTCTTCCTTGACATTATCCCACTCCTTTAGTGTGTTGTTTAACTCTCGAGTAGAGTTATTCGTTTGTTGTTCTTCCCTCTCCAAAGTGTGTTGTTTATATCTCTAAAATAGAGTTGTTCGTTTGTTATTTATTCAACTCCTCTTGCGTTTTGTTTAACTCTCAAGTAGAGTTCTTCGTTCGTTATTTTATTACTCCTCCTGTGTGTTGTTTAAATATCAAATTGTCTTCTCCGTTTGTTATTATACCAGTCCTTTATTGTGTTGTTTAACTCTCGTGTAGAATTTTACATCTGTTGTTTATCCCACTCCTTATGTGTGTTCTTTAACTCTTAAGTAGTGTTCTTCGTTTGTGATACTCTTACTCCTTACATGTATTGTTTAAATTTGAATAGACTTCTTCCTTGACATTATCCCACTCCTTTACTGTGTTGTTTAACTCTCGAGTAGAGTTATTTGTTTGTTGTTCTTCCCTCTCCAAAGTGTGTCGTTTATATCTCTCAAGTAGAGTTGTTCATTTGTTGTTTATTCAACTTCTTTTGCGTTTTGTTTAACTCTCAAGTAGAGTTCTTCGTTCGTTATTTTATTACTCCTCCTGTGTGTTGTTTAAATATCAAATTGTCTTCTCCGTTTGTAATTATCCCAGTCCTTTATTGTGTTGTTTAACTCTCGAGTAGAATTTTACATTTGTTGTTTATCCCACTCCTTATGTGTGTTCTTTAACTCTTAAGTAGTGTTCTTCGTTTGTGATACTCTTACTCCTTCTGTGTATTGTTTAAATTTCGAATAGACTGCTTTCTTGACATTATTCCCACTCCTTTAGTGTGCTGTTTAACTCTCGAGTAGAGTTATTCGTTTGTTGTTCTTCCCTCTCCAAAGTGTGTTGTTTATATCTCTCAAATAGAGTTGTTCGTTTGTTGTTTATTCAACTCCTCTTGCGTTTTGTTTAACTCTCATGTAGAGTTCTTAGTTCGTTATTTTATTACTCCTCCTGTGTGTTGTTTAAATATCAAATTGTCTTCTCCGTTTGTAATTATCCCAGTCCTTTATTGTGTTGTTTAACTCTCGAGTAAAATTTTACATTTGTTGTTTATCCCACTCCTTATGTGTGTTCTTTAACTCTTAAGTAGTGTTCTTCGTTTGTGATACTCTTACTCCTTCTGTGTATTGTTTAAATTTCGAATAGACTTCTTCCTTGACATTATCCCACTCCTTTAGTGTGTTGTTTAACTCTCGACTAGAGTTATTCGTTTGTTTTTCTTCCCTCTCAAAAGTGTGTTGTTTATAATTCTCAAGTAGAGTTGTTTTTTTGTTGTTTATTAAACTCCAATTGCGTTTAGTATAACTCTCAATTACATTTCAACGATAGTTATTTTATTACTCCTCATCAGTTATGTTTAAATAACAAATTGAATTCTCCGTTTGTAATTATCCAAGTCCTTTATTGTGTTGTTTGACTCTCGGTAAATTTTACATTTGTTGTTTATCCCACTCCTTATGTGTGTTCTTTAACTCTTAAGTAGTGTTCTTCGTTTGTGATACTCTTACTCATACATGTATTGTTTAAATTTCGAATAGACTTCTTCCTTGACATTATCCCACTCCTTTAGTGTGTTGTTTAACTCTCGAGTAGAGTTATTCGTTTGTTGTTCTTCCCTCTCCAAAGTGTGTCGTTTATATCTCTCAAGTAGAGTTGTTCGTTTGTTGTTTATTCAACTCCTTTTGCGTTTTGTTTAACTCTCAAGTAGAGTTCTTCGTTAGTTATTTTATTACTCCTCCTGTGTGTTGTTTAAATATCAAATTGTCTTCTCCGTTTGTAATTATCCCAGTCCTTTATTGTGTTGTTTAACTCTCGAGTAGAATTTTACATTTGTTGTTTATCCCACTCCTTATGTGTGTTCTTTAACTCTTAAGTAGTGTTCTTCGTTTGTGATACTCTTACTCCTTCTGTGTATTGTTTAAATTTCGAATAGACTTCTTCCTTGACATTATCCCACTCCTTTAGTGTGTTGTTTAACTCTCGAGTAGAGTTATTCGTTTGTTGTTCTTCCCTCTCCAAAGTGTGTTGTTTATATCTCTGAAGTAGAGTTATTCAACTCCTCTTGCGTTTTGTTTAACTCTCAAGTAGAGTTCTTCGTTCGTTATTTTATTACTCCTCCTGTGTGTTGTTTAAATATCAAATTGTCTTCTACGTTTGTAATTATCCCAGTCCCTTATTGAGTTGTTTAACTCTCGAGTAGAATTTTACATCTGTTGTTTATCCCAGTCCTTATGTGTGTTCTTTAACTCTTAAGTAGTGTTCTTCGTTTGTGATACTCTTACTCCTTCTGTGTATTGTTTAAATTTCGAATAGAGTTCTTCCTTGACATTATCCAATTCCTTTAGTGTGTTGTTTGACTCTCGAGTAGAGTTATTCGTTTGTTGTTCTTCCCACTCCAAAGTGTGTCGTTTATATCTCTCAAGTAGAGTTGTTCGTTTGTTGTTTATTCAACACCTTTTGTGTTTTGTTTAACTCTCAAGTAGAGTTCTTCGTTCGTTATTTTATTACTCCTCATGTGTGTTGTTTAAATATCAAATTGTCTTCTCCGTTTGTAATTATCCCAGTCCTTTATTGTGTTGTTTAACTCTCGAGTAGAATTTTACATCTGTTGTTTATCCCACTCCTTATGTGTGTTCTTTAACTCTTAAGTAGTGTTCTTCGTTTGTGATACTCTTACTCCTTCTGTGTATTGTTTAAATTTCGAATAGACTTCTTCCTTGACATTATCCCACTCCTTTAGTGTGTTCTTTAACTCTCGAGGCGAGTTATGCGTTTGATGTTCTTCCCTCTCCAAAGTGTGTCGTTTATATCTCTCAAGTAGAGTTGTTCGTTTGTTGTTTATTCAACTCCTTTTGCGTTTTGTTTAACTCTCAAGTAGAGTTCTTCGTTCGTTATTTTATTACTCCTCCTGTGTGTTGTTTAAATATCAAATTGTCTTCTCCGTTTGTAATTATCCCAGTCCTTTATTGTGTTGTTTAACTCTCGAGTAGAATTTTACATCTGTTGGTTATCCCACTCCTTATGTGTGTTCTTTATCTCTTAAGTAGTGTTCTTCGTTTGTGATACTCTTACTCCTTCTGTGTATTGTTTAAATTTCGAATAGACTTCTTCCTTGACATTATCCCACTCCTTTACTGTGTTGTTTAACTCTCGAGTAGAGTTATTTGTTTGTTGTTCTTCCCTCTCCAAAGTTTGTTGTTTATATATCTCAAGTAGAGTTGTTCGTTTGTTGTTTATTCAACTCCTTTTGCGTTTTGTTTAACTCTGAAGTAGAGTTCTTACGTTAGTTATTTTATTACTCCTCCCGTGTGTTGTTTAAATATCAAATTGTCTTCTCCGTTTGTAATTATCCAAGTCCTTTATTGTGTTGTTTAACTCTCTAGTAGAATTTTACATTTGTTGTTTATCCCACTCCTTATGTGTGTTCTTTAACTCTTAAGTAGTGTTCTTCGTTTGTGATACTCTTACTCCTTCTGTGTATTGTTTAAATTTTGTATAGACTGCTTCCTTGACATTATCCCACTCCTTTAGTGTGTTGTTTAACTCTCGAGTAGAGTTATTCGTTTGTTGTTCTTCCCTCTCCAAAGTGTGTCGTTTATATCTCTCAAGTAGAGTTGTTCGTTTGTTTTTTATTCAACTCCTTTTGCGTTTTGTTTAACTCTCAAGTAGAGTTCTTCGTTCGTTATTTTATTACTCCTCCCGTGTGTTGTTTAAATATCAAATTGTCTTCTCCGTTTGTAATTATCCAAGTCCTTTATTGTGTTGTTTAACTCTCTAGTAGAATTTTACATTTGTTGTTTATCCCACTCCTTATGTGTGTTCTTTAACTCTTAAGTAGTGTTCTTCGTTTGTGATACTCGTACTCCTTCTGTGTATTGTTTAAATTTCGAATAGACTTCTTCCTTGACATTATCCCACTCCTTTAGTGTGTTGTTTAACTCTCGAGTAGAGTTATTCGTTTGTTGTTCTTCCCTCTCCAAAGTGTGTTGTTTATATCTCTCAAATAGAGTTGTTCGTTTGTTGTTTATTCAACTCCTTTTGCGTTTTGTTTAACTCTCAAGTAGAGTTCTTCGTTCGTTATTTTATTACTCCTCCTGTGTGTTGTTTAAATATCAAATTGTCTTCTCCGTTTGTAATTATCCCAGTCCTTTATTGTGTTGTTTAACTCTCGAGTAGAATTTTACATCTGTTGTTTATCCTACTCCTTATGTGTGTTCTTTAACTCTTAAGTAGTGTTCTTCGTTTGTGATACTCTTACTCCTTCTGTGTATTGTTTAAATTTCGAATAGACTTCTTCCTTGACATTATCCCACTCCTTTAGTGTGTTGTTTAACTCTCGAGTAGAGTTATTCGTTTGTTGTTCTTCCCTCTCCAAAGTGTGTCGTTTATATCTTTCAAGTAGTGTTGTTCGTTTGTTGTTTATTCAACTCCTTTTGCATTTTGTTTAACTCTCGAGTAGAGTTCTTCGTTCGTTTTTTTATTACTCCTCCTGTGTGTTGTTTAAATATCAAATTGTCTGCTCCGTTTATAATTATCCCAGTCCTTTATTGTGTAGTTTAACTCTCGAGTAGAATTTTACTTCTGCAGTTTATCCCACTCCTTATGTGTGTTCTTTAACTCTTAAGTAGTGTTCTTCGTTTGTGATACTCTTATTCCTTCTGTGTATTGTTTAAATTTCGAATAGACTTCTTCCTTGACATTATCCCACTCCTTTAGTGTGTTGTTTAACTCTCGAGTAGAGTTATTCGTTTGTTGTTCTTCCCTCTCCAAAGTGTGTCGTTTATATCTCTCAAGTAGAGTTGTTCGTTTGTTGTTTATTCAACTCCTTTTGCGTTTTGTTTAACTCTCAAGTAGAGTTCTTCGTTCGTTATTTTATTACTCCTCCCGTGTGTTGTTTAAATATCAAATTGTCTTCTCCGTTTGTAATTATCCCAGTCCTTTATTGTGTTGTTTAAGTCTCGAGTAGAATTTTACATCTGTTGTTTATCCCACTCCTTATGTGTGTTCTTTAACTCTTAAGTAGTGTTCTTCGTGTGTGATACTCGTACTCCTTCTGTGTATTGTTTAAATTTCGAATAGACTGCTTCCTTGACATTATTCCCACTCCTTTAGTGTGTTGTTTAACTCTCGAGTAGAGTTATTCGTTTGTTGTTCTTCCCTCTCCAAAGTGTGTTGTTTATATCTCTCAAGTAGAGTTGTTCGTTTGTTGTTTATTCAACTCCTTTTGCATTTTGTTTAACTCTCAAGTAGAGTTCTTCGTTCGTTATTTTATTACTCCTCCTGTGTGTTGTTTTTAATATCAAATTGTCTTCTCCGTTTCTAATTATCCCAGTCCTTTATTGTGTTGTTTAACTCTCGAGTAGAATTTTACATCTGTTGTTTATCCCACTCCTTATGTGTGTTCTTTAACTCTTAAGTAGTGTTCTTCGTTTGTGATACTCTTACTCCTTCTGTGTATTGTTTAAATTTCGAATAGACTTCTTCCTTGACATTATCCCACTCCTTTAGTGTGTTGTTTAACTCTCGAGTAGAGTTATTCGTTTGTTGTTCTTCCCTCTCCAAAGTGTGTTGTTTATATCTCTAAAGTAGAGTTGTTCGTTTGTTGTTTATTCAACTCCTTTTGCGTTTTGTTTAACTCTCAAGTAGAGTTCTTCGTTCGTTATTTTATTACTCCTACAGTGTGTTGTTTAAATATCATATTGTCTTCTCCGTTTGTAATTAATCCAGTCCTTTATTGTGTTGTTTAAGTTTCGAGTAGAATTTTACATCTGTTGTTTAACCCACTCCTTATGTGTGTTCTTTAACTCTTAAGTAGTGTTCTTCGTTTGTGATACTCTTACTCCTTCTGTGTATTGTTTAAATTTCGAATAGACTTCTTCCTTGACATTATCCCACTCCTTTAGTGTGTTGTTTAACTCTCGAGTAGAGTTATTCGTTTGTTTTTCTTCCCTCTCAAAAGTGTGTTGTTTATAATTCTCAAGTAGAGTTGTTCGTTTGTTGTTTATTCAACTCCTTTTGCGTTTTGTTTAACTCTCAAGTAGAGTTCTTCGTTCGTTATTTTATTACTCCTCCTGTGTGTTGTTTAAATATCAAATTGTCTTCTCCGTTTGTAATTATCCCAGTCCTTTATTGTGTTGTTTAACTCTCGAGTAGAATTTCACATTTGTTGTTTATCCCACTCCTTATGTGTGTTCTTTAACTCTTAAGTAGTGTTCTTCGTGTGTGATACTCGTACTCCTTCTGTGTATTGTTTAAATTTCGAATAGACTTCTTCCTTGACATTATCCCACTCCTTTAGTGTGTTGTTTAACTCTCGAGTAGAGTTATTCGTTTGTTCCTCCTCTCCCTCCACAGATTGTGTTTTTTATCTCTCAAGTAGAGTTGTTCGTTTGTTGTTTATTCAACTCCTTTTGCGTTTTGTTTAACTCTCAAGTAGAGTTCTTCGTTCGTTATTTTATTACTCCTCCTGTGTGTTGTTTAAATATCAAATTGTCTTCTCCGTTTGTAATTATCCCAGTCCTTTATTGTGTTGTTTAACTCTCGAGTAGAATTTTACATCTGTTGTTTATCCCACTCCTTATGTGTGTTCTTTAACTCTTAAGTAGTGTTCTTCGTTTGTGATACTCTTACTCCTTCTGTGTATTGTTTAAATTTCGAATAGACTTCTTCCTTGACATTATCCCACTCCTTTAGTGTGTTGTTTAACTCTCGAGTAGAGTTATCTGTTGTTGTTCTTCCCTCTCCAAAGTGTGTCGTTTATATCTCTCAAGTAGAGTTGTTCGTTTGTTGTTTATTCAACTCCTTTTGCGTTTTGTTTAACTCTCAAGTAGAGTTCTTCGTTCGTTATTTTATTACTCCTCATGTGTGTTGTTTAAATATCAAATTGTCTTCTCCGTTTGTAATTATCCCAGTCCTTTATTGTGTTGTTTAACTCTCGAGTAGAATTTTACATCTGTTGTTTATCCCACTCCTTAAGTGTGTTCTTTAACTCTTAAGTAGTGTTCTTCGTTTATGATACTCTTACTCCTTCTGTGTATTGTTTAAATTTCGAATAGACTTCTTCCTTGACATTATCCCACTCCTTTAGTGTGTTGTTTAACTCTCGAGTAGAGTTATTCGTTAATTGTTCTTCCCTCTCCAAATTGTGTCGGTTATATCTCTCAAGTAGAGTTGTTCGTTTGTTGTTTATTCAACTCCTTTTGCGTTTTGTTTAACTCTCAAGTAGAGTTCTTCGTTCGTTATTTTATTACTCCTCCTGTGTGTTGTTTAAATATCAAATTGTCTTCTCCGTTTGTAATTATCCCAGTCCTTTATTGTGTTGTTTAACTCTCGAGTAGAATTTTACATCTGTTGTTTATCCCACTCCTTATGTGTGTTCTTTAACTCTTAAGTAGTGTTCTTCGTTTATGATACTCTTACTCCTTCTGTGTATTGTTTAAATTTCGAATAGACTTCTTCCTTGACATTATCCCACTCCTTTATTGTGTTGTTTATCTCTCGAGTACATTTATTCGTTTTTTGTTCTTCCCTCTCCAAAGTGTGTCCTTTATATCTCTCAAGTAGAGTTGTTCGTTTGTTGTTTATTCTACACCTTTTGTGTTTTGTTTAACTCTCAAGTAGAGTTCTTCGTTCATCATTTTATTACTCCTACAGTGTGTTGTTTAAATATCATATTGTCTTCTCCGTTTGTAATTATCCCAGTCCTTTATTGTGTTGTTTAACTCTCGAGTAGAATTTTACATTTGTTGTTTATCCCACTCCTTATGTGTGTTCTTTAACTCTTAAGTAGTGTTCTTCGTTTGTGATACTCTTACACCTTCTGTGTATTGTCTAAATTTTGAATAGACTTCTTCCTTGACATTATCCCACTCCTTTAGTGTGTTGTTTAACTCTCGAGTAGAGTTATTTGTTTGATGTTCTTCCCTCTCCAAAGTGTGTCGTTTATATATCTCAAGTAGCGTTTGTTGTTTATTCAACTCCTTTTGCGTTTTGTTTAACTCTCAAGTAGAGTTCTTCGTTCGTTATTTTATTACTCCTCCTGTGTGTTGTTTAAATATCAAATTGTCTTCTCCGTTTGTAATTATCCCAGTCCTTTATTGTGTTGTTTAACTCTCGAGTAGAATTTTACATTTGTTGTTTATCCCACTCCTTATGTGTGTTCTTTAACTCTTAAGTAGTGTTCTTCGTTTGTGATACTCTTACTCCTTCTATGTATTGTTTAAATTTCGAATAGACTTCTTCCTTGACATTATCCCACTCCTTTAGTGTGTTGTTTAACTCTCGAGTAGAGTTATTCGTTTGTTGTTCTTCCCTCTCCAAAGTGTGTTGTTTATATCTCTCAAGTAGAGTTGTTCGTTTGTTGTTTATTCAACTCCTTTTGCGTTTTGTTTAACTCTCAAGTAGAGTTCTTCGTTCGTTATTTTATTACTCCTCCCGTGTGTTGTTTAAATATCAAATTGTCTTCTCCGTTTGTAATTATCCCAGTCCTTTATTGTGTTGTTTAACTCTCGAGTAGAATTTTACATTTGTTGTTTATCCCACTCCTTATGTGTGTTCTTTAACTCTTAAGTAGTGTTCTTCGTTTGTGATACTCATACTCCTTCTGTGTATTGTTTAAATTTCGAATAGACTTCTTCCTTGACATTATCCCACTCCTTTAGTGTGTTGTTTAACTCTCGAGTAGAGTTATTCGTTTGTTGTTCTTCCCTCTCCAAAGTGTGTTGTTTATATCTCTCAAGTAGAGTTGTTCGTTTGTTGTTTATTCAACTCCTTTTGCGTTTTGTTTAACTCTCAAGTAGAGTTCTTCGTTCGTTATTTTATTACTCCTCCTGTGTGTTGTTTAAATATCAAATTGTCTTCTCCGTTTGTAATTATCCCAGTCCTTTATTGTGTTGTTTAACTCTCGAGTAGAATTTTACATTTGTTGTTTATCCCACTCCTTATGTGTGTTCTTTAACTCTTAAGTAGTGTTCTTCGTTTGTGATACTCTTACTCCTTCTGTGTATTGTTTAAATTTCGAATAGACTTCTTCCTTGACATTATCCCACTCCTTTAGTGTGTTGTTTAACTCTCGAGTAGAGTTATTCGTTTGTTGTTCTTCCCTCTCCAAAGTGTGTCGTTTATATCTCTCAAGTAGAGTTGTTCGTTTGTTGTTTATTCAACTACTTTTGCGTTTTGTTTAACTCTCAAGTAGAGTTCTTCGTTCGTTATTTTATTACTCCTACAGTGTGTTGTTTAAATATCATATTGTCTTCTCCGTTTGTAATTAATCCACTCCTTTATTGTGTTGTTTAAGTTTCGAGTAGAATTTTACATCTGTTGTTTAACCCACTCCTTATGTGTGTTCTTTAACTCTTAAGTAGTGTTCTTCGTGTGTGATACTCGTACTCCTTCTGTGTATTGTTTAAATTTCGAATAGACTTCTTCCTTGACATTATCCCACTCCTTTAGTGTGTTGTTTAACTCTCGAGTAGAGTTATTCGTTTGTTGTTCTTCCCTCTCCAAAGTGTGTTGTTTATATCTCTCAAGTAGAGTTGTTCGTTTGTTGTTTATTCAACTCCTTTTGCGTTTTGTTTAACTCTCAAGTAGAGTTCTTCGTTCGTTATTTTATTACTCCTCCTGTGTGTTGTTTAAATATCAAATTGTCTTCTCCGTTTGTAATTATCCCAGTCCTTTATTGTGTTGTTTAACTCTCGAGTAGAATTTTACATCTGTTGTTTATCCCACTCCTTATGTGTGTTCTTTAACTCTTAAGTAGTGTTCTTCGTTTGTGATACTCTTACTCCTTCTGTGTATTGTTTAAATTTCGAATAGACTTCTTCCTTGACATTATCCCACTCCTTTAGTGTGTTGTTTAACTCTCGTGTAGAGTTATTAATTTGTTTTTCTTCCCTCTCCAAAGTGTGTTTATATCTCTCAAGTAGAGTTGTTACGTTTGTTGTTTATTCAACTCCTTTTGCGTTTTGTTTAACTCTCAAGTAGAGTTCTTACGTTCGTTATTTTATTACTCCTACAGTGTGTTGTTTAAATATCATATTGTCTTCTCCGTTTGTAATTAATCCAGTCCTTTATTGTGTTGTTTAACTCTCGAGTAGAATTTTACATTTGTTGTTTATCCCACTCCTTATGTGTGTTCTTTAACTCTTAAGTAGTGTTCTTCGTTTGTGATACTCTTACTCCTTCTGTGTATTGTTTAAATTTCGAATAGACTTCTTCCTTGACATTATCCCACTCCTTTAGTGTGTTGTTTAACTCTCGAGTAGAGTTATTCGTTTGTTGTTCTTCCCTCTCCAAAGTGTGTCGTTTATATCTCTCAAGTAGAGTTGTTAGTTTGTTGTTTATTCAACTCCTTTTGCGTTTTGTTTAACTCTCAAGTAGAGTTCTTCGTTCGTTATTTTATTACTCCTCCTGTGTGTTGTTTAAATATCAAATTGTCTTCTCCGTTTGTAATTATCCAAGTCCTTTATTGTGTTGTTTAACTCTCGAGTAGAATTTTACATTTGTTGTTTATCCCACTCCTTATGTGTGTTCTTTAACTCTTAAGTAGTGTTCTTCGTTTGTGATACTCTTACTCCTTCTGTGTATTGTTTAAATTTCGAATAGACTTCTTCCTTGACATTATCCCACTCCTTTAGTGTGTTGTTTAACTCTCGAGTAGAGTTATTCGTTTGTTGTTCTTCCCTCTCCAAAGTGTGTTGTTTATATCTCTCAAATAGAGTTGTTCGTTTGTTGTTTATTCAATTCCTCTTGCGTTTTGTTTAACTCTCAAGTAGAGTTCTTCATTCGTTATTTTATTACTCCTCCTGTATGTTGTTCAAATATCAAATTGTCTTCTCCGTTTGTAATTATCGCAGTCCTTTATTGTGTTGTTTAACTCTCGAGTAGAATTTTACATTTGTTGTTTATCCCACTCCTTATGTGTGTTCTTTAACTCTTAAGTAGTGTTCTTCGTTTGTGATACTCTTACTCCTTCTGTGTATTGTTTAAATTTTGTATAGACTGCTTCCTTGACATTATCCCACTCCTTTAGTGTGTTGTTTAACTCTCGAGTAGAGTTATTCGTTTGTTGTTCTTCCCTCTCCAAAGTGTGTCGTTTATATCTCTCAAGTAGAGTTGTTTGTTTGTTGTTTATTCAACTCCTTTTGCGTTTTGTTTAACTCTCAAGTAGAGTTCTTCGTTCGTTATTTTATTACTCCTCCTGTGTGTTGTTTAAATATCAAATTGTCTTCTCCGTTTGTAATTATCGCAGTCCTTTATTGTGTTGTTTAAGTCTCGAGTAGAATTTTACATTTGTTGTTTATCCCACTCCTTATGTGTGTTCTTTAACTCTTAAGTAGTGTTCTTCGTTTGTGATACTCTTACTCCTTCTGTGTATTGTTTAAATTTCGAATAGACTGCTTCCTTGACATTATCCCACTCCTTTAGTGGGTTGCTTAACTCTCTAGAAGAGTTATTCGTTTGTTGTTCTTCCCTCTCCAAAGTGTGTCGTTTATATCTCTCAAGTAGAGTTGTTAGTTTGTTGTTTATTCAACTCCTTTTGCGTTTTGTTTAACTCTCAAGTAGAGTTCTTCGTTCGTTATTTTATTACTCCTCCGGTGTGTTGTTTAAATATCAAATTGTCTTCTCCGTTTGTAATTATCCCAGTCCTTTATTGTGTTGTTTAACTCTCGAGTAGAATTTTACATCTATTGTTTATCCCACTCCTTATGTGTGTTCTTTAACTCTTAAGTAGTGTTCTTCGTTTGTGATACTCTTACTCCTTCTGTGTATTGTTTAAATTTCGAATAGACTTCTTCCTTGACATTATCCCACTCCTTTAGTGTGTTGTTTAACTCTCGAGTAGAGTTATTAGTTTGTTGTTCTTCCCTCTCCAAAGTGTGTCGTTTATATCTCTCAAGTAGAGTTGTTAGTTTGTTGTTTATTCAACTCCTTTTGCATTTTGTTTAAATCTCAAGTAGAGTTATTAGTTCGTTATTTTATTAATCCTCCTGTGTGTTGTTTAAATATCAAATTGTCTTCTCCGTTTTTAATTATCTCTCTCCCTTTATTGTGTTGTTTAACTCTCGGTAAATTTTACATTTGTTGTTTATCCCAGTCCTTATGTGTGTTCTTTAACTCTTAAGTAGTGTTCTTCGTTTGTGATACTCTTACTCATACATGTATTGTTTAAATTGAATAGACTTCTTCCTTGACATTATCCCACTCCTTTAGTGTGTTGTTTAACTCTCGAGTAGAGTTATTCGTTTGTTGTTCTTCCCTCTCCAAAGTGTGTCGTTTATATCTCTCAAGTAGAGTTGTTCGTTTGTTGTTTATTCAACTCCTTTTGCGTTTTGTTTAACTCTCAAGTAGAGTTCTTCGTTCGTTATTTTATTACTCCTCCTGTGTGTTGTTTAAATATCAAATTGTCTTCTCCGTTTGTAATTATCCCAGTCCTTTATTGTGTCGTTTAACTCTCTAGTAGAATTTTACATTTGTTGTTTATCCCACTCCTTATGTGTGTTCTTTAACTCTTAAGTAGTGTTCTTCGTTTGTGATACTCGTACTCCTTCTGTGTATTGTTTAAATTTCGAATAGACTTCTTCCTTGACATTATCCCACTCCATTAGTGTGTTGTTTAACTCTCGAGTAGAGTTATTCATTTTTTGTTCTTCCCTCTCCAAAGTGTGTCGTTTATATCTCTCAAGTAGAGTTGTTCGTTTGTTGTTTATTCAACTCCTTTTGCGTTTTGTTTAACTCTCAAGTAGAGTTCTTCGTTCGTTATTTTATTACTCCTCATGTGTGTTGTTTAAATATCAAATTGTCTTCTCCGTTTGTAATTATCCCAGTCCTTTATTGTGTTGTTTAACTCTCGAGTAGAATTTTACATTTGTTGTTTATCCCACTCCTTATGTGTGTTCTTTAACTCTTAAGTAGTGTTCTTCGTTTGTGATACTCTTACTCCTTCTGTGTATTGTTTAAATTTCGAATAGACTTCTTCCTTGACATTATCCCACTCCTTTAGTGTGTTGTTTAACTGTCGAGCAGAGTTATGCGTTTGTTGTTCTTCCCTCTCCAAAGTGTGTCGTTTATATCTCTCAAGTAGAGTTGTTCGTTTGTTGTTTATTCAACTACTTTTGTGTTTTTTTTTAACTATAAATTAGAGTTATTAGTTAGTTATTTTATTAATACAAAAGTTTGTTGTTTAAATATAAAATTTTCTTATCCGTTTATAATTATCCCGCTCCTTTATTGTGTTGTTTAACTCTCTAGTAGAATTTTACATTTGTTGTTTATCCCACTCCTTATGTGTGTTCTTTAACTCTTAAGTAGTGTTCTTCGTTTGTGATACTCTTACTCCTTCTGTGTATTGTTTAAATTTCGAATAGACTTCTTCCTTGACATTATCCCACTCCTTTAGTGTGTTGTTTAACTCTCGAGTAGAGTTATTCGTTTGTTGTTCTTCCCTCTCCAAAGTGTGTCGTTTATATCTCTCAAGTAGAGTTGTTCGTTTGTTGTTTATTCAACTCCTTTTGCGTTTTGTTTAACTCTCAAGTAGAGTTCTTCGTTCGTTTTAGTTTATTACTCCTCCTGTGTGTTGTTTAAATATCAAATTGTCTTCTCCGTTTGTAATTATCCCAGTCCTTTATTGTGTTGTTTAACTCTCGAGTAGAATTTTACATCTGTTGTTTATCCCACTCCTTATGTGTGTTCTTTAACTCTTAAGTAGTGTTCTTCGTTTGTGATACTCTTACTCCTTCTGTGTATTGTTTAAATTTCGAATAGACTTCTTCCTTGACATTATCCCACTCCTTTAGTGTGTTGTTTAACTCTCGAGTAGAGTTATTCGTTTGTTGTTCTTCCCTCTCCAAAGTGTGTGGTTTATATCTCTCAAGTAGAGTTGTTCGTTTGTTGTTTATTCAACTCCTTTTGCATTTTGTTTAACTCTGAAGTAGAGTTCTTCGTTCGTTATTTTATTACTCCTCCTGAGTGTTGTTTAAATATCAAATTGTCTTCTCCGTTTGTAATTATCCCAGTCCTTTATTGTGTTGTTTAACTCTCGAGTAGAATTTTACATCTGTTGTTTATCCCACTCCTTATGTGTGTTCTTTAACTCTTAAGTAGTGTTCTTCGTTTGTGATACTCTTACTCCTTCTGTGTATTGTTTAAATTTCGAATAGACTTCTTCCTTGACATTATCCCACTCCTTTAGTGTGTTGTTTAACTCTCGAGTAGAGTTATTCGTTTGTTTTTCTTCCCTCTCAAAAGTGTGTTATTTATAATTCTCAAGTAGAGTTGTTCGTTTGTTGTTTATTCAACTCCTTTTGCGTTTTGTTTAACTCTCAAGTAGAGTTCTTCGTTCGTTATTTTATTACTCCTCCTGTGTGTTGTTTAAATATCAAATTGTCTTCTCCGTTTGTAATTATCCCAGTCCTTTATTGTGTTGTTTAACTCTCGCGTAAATTTTACATTTGTTGTTTATCCCACTCCTTATGTGTGTTCTTTAACTCTTAAGTAGTGTTCTTCGTTTGTGATACTCTTACTCATACATGTATTGTTTAAATTTCGAATAGACTTCTTCCTTGACATTATCCCACTCCTTTAGTGTGTTGTTTAACTCTCGAGTAGAGTTATTCGTTTGTTGTTCTTCCCTCTCCAAAGTGTGTTGTTTATATCTCTCAAGTAGAGTTGTTCGTTTGTTGTTTATTCAACTCCTTTTGCGTTTTGTTTAACTCTCAAGTAGAGTTCTTCGTTCGTTATTTTATTACTCCTCCTGTGTGTTGTTTAAATATCAAATTGTCTTCTCCGTTTGTAATTATCCCAGTCCTTTATTGTGTTGTTTAACTCTCGAGTAGAATTTTACATCTGTTGTTTATCCCACTCCTTATGTGTGTTCTTCAACTCTTAAGTAGTGTTCTTCGTTTGTGATACTCGTACTCTTTCTGTGTATTGTTTAAATTTCGAATAGACTTCTTCCTTGACATTATCCCACTCCTTTAGTGTGTTGTTTAACTCTCGAGTAGAGTTATTCGTTTGTTGTTCTTCCCTCTCCAAAGTGTGTCGTTTATATCTCTCAAGTAGAGTTGTTCGTTTGTTGTTTATTCAACTCCTTTTGCGTTTTGTTTAACTCTCAAGTAGAGTTCTTCGTTCGTTATTTTATTACTCCTCCTGTGTGTTGTTTAAATATCAAATTGTCTTCTCCGTTTGTAATTATCCCAGTCCTTTATTGTGTTGTTTAACTCTCGAGTAGAATTTTACATTTGTTGTTTATCCCACTCCTTATGTGTGTTCTTTAACTCTTAAGTAGTGTTCTTCGTTTGTGATACTCTTACTCCTTCTGTGTATTGTTTAAATTTCGAATAGACTTCTTCCTTGACATTATCCCACTCATTTAGTGTGTTGTTTATCTCTCGAGTACAGTTATTCGTTTTTTGTTCTTCCCTCTCCAAAGTGTGTCGTTTATATCTCTCAAGTAGAGTTGTTCGTTTGTTGTTTATTCAACTCTTCTTGCGTTTTGTTTAACTCTCAAGTAGAGTTCTTCGTTCGTTATTTTATTACTCCTCCTGTGTGTTGTTTAAATATCAAATTGTCTTCTCCGTTTGTAATTATCCCAGTCCTTTATTGTGTTGTTTAACTCTCGAGTAGAATTTTACATTTGTTGTTTATCCCACTCCTTATGTGTGTTCTTTAACTCTTAAGTAGTGTTCTTCGTTTGTGATACTCTTACTCCTTCTGTGTATTGTTTAAATTTCGAATAGACTTCTTCCTTGACATTATCCCACTCCTTTAGTGTGTTGTTTAACTCTCGAGTAGAGTTATTCGTTTGTTGTTCTTCCCTCTCCAAAGTGTGTCGTTTATATCTCTCAAGTAGAGTTGTTCGTTTGTTGTTTATTCAACTCCTTTTGCGTTTTGTTTAACTCTCAAGTAGAGTTCTTCGTTCGTTATTTTATTACTCCTCCTGTGTGTTGTTTAAATATCAAATTGTCTTCTCCGTTTGTAATTATCCCAGTCCTTTATTGTGTTGTTTAACTCTCGAGTAGAATTTTACATCTGGTGGTTATCCCACTCTTTATGTGTGTTCTTTATCTCTTAAGTAGTGTTCTTCGTTTGTGATACTCTTACTCCTTCTGTGTATTGTTTAAATTTCGAATAGACTTCTTCCTTGACATTATCCCACTCCTTTAGTGTGTTGTTTAACTCTCGAGTAGAGTTATTTGTTTGTTCTTCCCTCTCCAAAGTGTTTTGTTTATCTCTCAAGTAGAGTTGTTAGTTTGTTGTTTATTCAACTCCTTTTGCGTTTTGTTTAACTCTCAAGTAGAGTTCTTCGTTCGTTATTTTATTACTCCTCCTTTGTGTTGTTTAAATATCAAATTGTCTTCTCCGTTTGTTATTATCCCAGTCCTTTATTGTGTTGTTTAACTCTCGGTAAATTTTACATTTGTTGTTTATCCCACTCCTTGTGTGTTCTTTAACTCTTAAGTAGTGTTCTTCGTTTGTGATACTCTTACTCATACATGTATTGTTTAAATTTGAATAGACTTCTTCCTTGACATTATCCCACTCCTTTAGTGTGTTGTTTAACTCTCGGTAGAGTTATTATTGTTGTTGTTCTTCCCTCTCCAAAGTGTGTTGTTTATATCTCTCAAATAGAGTTGTTCGTTTGTTGTTTATTCAACTCCTTTTGCGTTTTGTTTAACTCTCAAGTAGAGTTCTTCGTTCGTTATTTTATTACTCCTCCTGTGTGTTGTTTAAATATCAAATTGTCTTCTCCGTTTGTAATTATACCAGTCCTTTATTGTGTTGTTTAACTCTCGAGTAGAATTTTACATTTGTTGTTTATCCCACTCCTTATGTGTGTTCTTTAACTCTTAAGTAGTGTTCTTCGTTTGTGATACTCTTACTCCTTCTCTGTATTGTTTAAATTTCGAATAGACTTCTTCCTTGACATTATCCCACTCCTTTAGTGTGTTGTTTAACTCTCGAGTAGAGTTATTCGTTTGTTGTTCTTCCCTCTCCAAAGTGTGTCGTTTATATCTCTCAAGTAGAGTTGTTCGTTTGTTGTTTATTCAACTCCTTTTGCGTTTTGTTTAACTCTCAAGTAGAGTTCTTCGTTCGTTATTTTATTACTCCTCATGTGTGTTGTTTAAATATAAAATTTTATTATCAGTTTGTAATTATCCCAGTCCTTTATTGTGTTGTTTAACTCTCGTGTAGAATTTTACATCTGTTGTTTATCCCACTCCTTATGTGTGTTCTTTAACTCTTAAGTAGTGTTCTTCGTTTGTGATACTCTTACTCCTTCTGTGTATTGTTTAAATTTCGAATAGACTTCTTCCTTGACATTATCCCACTCCTTTAGTGTGTTGTTTAACTCTCGAGTAGAGTTATTCGTTTGTTGTTCTTCCCACTCCAAAATGTGTCGTTTATATCTCTCAAGTAGAGTTGTTCGTTTGTTGTTTATTCAACTCCTTTTGCGTTTTGTTTAACTCTCAAGTAGAGTTCTTCGTTCGTTATTTTATTACTCCTCCTGTGTGTTCTTTAAATATCAAATTGTCTTCTCCGTTTGTAATTATCCCAGTCCTTTATTGTGTTGTTTAACTATCGAGTATAATTTTACATTTGTTGTTTATCCCACTCCTTACGTGTGTTCTTTAACTCTTAAGTAGTGTTCTTCGTTTGTGATACTCTTACTCCTTCTGTGTATTGTTTAAATTTCGAATAGACTTCTTCCTTGACATTATCCGACTCATTTAGTGTGTTGTTTATCTCTTGAGTACAGTTATTCGTTTTTTGTTCTTCCCTCTCCAAAGTGTGTTGTTTATATCTCTCAAATAGAGTTGTTCGTTTGTTGTTTATTCAACTCCTCTTGCGTTTTGTTTAACTCTCAAGTAGAGTTCTTCGTTATTTTATTACTCCTACTGTGTGTTGTTTAAATATCAAATTGTCTTCTCCGTTTGTAATTATCCCAGTCCTTTATTGTGTTGTTTAACTCTCGAGTAGAATTTTACATCTGTTGTTTATCCCACTCCTTATGTGTGTTCTTTAACTCTTAAGTAGTGTTCTTCGTTTGTGATACTCTTACTCCTTCTGTGTATTGTTTAAATTTCGAATAGACTTCTTCCTTGACATTATCCCACTCCTTTAGTGTGTTGTTTAACTCTCGAGTAGAGTTATTCGTTTGTTGTTCTTCCCTCTCCAAAGTGTGTCGTTTATATCTCTCAAGTAGAGTTGTTCGTTTGTTGTTTATTCAACTCCTTTTGCGTTTTGTTTAACTCTCAAGTAGAGTTCTTCGTTCGTTATTTTATTACTCCTCCTGTGTGTTGTTTAAATATCAAATTGTCTTCTCCGTTTGTAATTATCACAGTCCTTTATTGTGTTGTTTAACTCTCGAGTAGAATTTTACATCTGTTGTTTATCCCACTCCTTATGTGTGTTCTTTAACTCTTAAGTAGTGTTCTTCGTTTGTGATACTCTTACTCCTTCTGTGTATTGTTTAAATTTCGAATAGACTTCTTCCTTGACATTATCCCACTCCTTTAGTGTGTTGTTTAACTCTCGAGTAGAGTTATTCGTTTGTTGTTCTTCCCTCTCCAAAGTGTGTCGTTTATATCTCTCAAGTAGAGTTGTTCGTTTGTTGTTTATTAAACTCCTTTTGCGTTTTGTTTAAATCTCAAGTAGAGTTCTTAGTTAGTTATTTTATTACTCCTCCTGTGTGTTGTTTAAATATCAAATTGTCTTCTCCGTTTGTAATTATCCCAGTCCTTTATTGTGTTGTTTAACTCTCGAGTAGAATTTTACATCTGTTGTTTATCCCACTCCTTATGTGTGTTCTTTAACTCTTAAGTAGTGTTCTTCGTTTGTGATACTCTTACTCCTTCTGTGTATTGTTTAAATTTCGAATAGACTTCTTCCTTGACATTATCCCACTCCTTTAGTGTGTTGTTTAACTCTCGAGTAGAGTTATTCGTTTGTTGTTCTTCCCTCTCCAAAGTGTGTTGTTTATATCTCTCAAGTAGAGTTGTTCGTTTGTTGTTTATTCAACTCCTTTTGCGTTTTGTTTAACTCTCAAGTAGAGTTCTTCGTTCGTTATTTTATTACTCCTCCTGTGTGTTGTTTAAATATCAAATTGTCTTCTCCGTTTGTAATTATCCCAGTCCTTTATTGTGTTGTTTAACTCTCGAGTAGAATTTCACATTTGTTGTTTATCCCACTCCTTATGTGTGTTCTTTAACTCTTAAGTAGTGTTCTTCGTGTGTGATACTCGTACTCCTTCTGTGTATTGTTTAAATTTCGAATAGACTTCTTCCTTGACATTATCCCACTCCTTTAGTGTGTTGTTTAACTGTCGAGCAGAGTTATGCGTTTGTTGTTCTTCCCTCTCCAAAGTGTGTCGTTTATATCTCTCAAGTAGAGTTGTTCGTTTGTTGTTTATTCAACTCCTTTTGCGTTTTGTTTAACTCTCAAGTAGAGTTCTTCGTTCGTTATTTTATTACTCCTCCAGTGTGTTTAAATATCAAATTGTCTTCTCGTTTGTAATTATCCAGTCCTTTATTGTGTTGTTTAACTCTCGGTAAATTTTACATTTGTTGTTTATCCCACTCCTTATGTGTGTTCTTTAACTCTTAAGTAGTGTTCTTCGTTTGTGATACTCTTACTCCTTCTGTGTATTGTTTAAATTTCGAATAGACTTCTTCCTTGACATTATCCCACTCCTTTAGTGTGTTGTTTAACTCTCGAGTAGAGTTATTCGTTTGTTGTTCTTCCCTCTCCAAAGTGTGTCGTTTATATCTCTCAAGTAGAGTTGTTCGTTTGTTGTTTATTCAACTCCTTTTGCGTTTTGTTTAAATCTCAAGTAGAGTTCTTCGTTCGTTATTTTATTACTCCTACTGTGTGTTGTTTAAATATCAAATTGACTACTTCGTTTGTAATTATCTCTCTCCCATTATTGTTTTGTTTAACTCTCGAGTAGAATTTTACATCTGTTGTTTATCCCACTCCTTATGTGTGTTCTTTAACTCTTAAGTAGTGTTCTTCGTTTGTGATACTCTTACTCCTTCTGTGTATTGTTTAAATTTCGAATAGACTTCTTCCTTGACATTATCCCACTCCTTTAGTGTGTTGTTTAACTCTCGAGTAGAGTTATTCGTTTGTTGTTCTTCCCTCTCCAAAGTGTGTCGTTTATATCTCTCAAGTAGAGTTGTTCGTTTGTTGTTTATTCAACTCCTTTTGCGTTTTGTTTAACTCTCAAGTAGAGTTCTTCGTTCGTTATTTTATTACTCCTCCTGTGTGTTGTTTAAATATCAAATTGTCTTCTCCGTTTGTAATTATCCCAGTCCTTTATTGTGTTGTTTAACTCTCGAGTAGAATTTTACATCTGTTGTTTATCCCACTCCTTATGTGTGTTCTTTAACTCTTAAGTAGTGTTCTTCGTTTGTGATACTCGTACTCCTTCTGTGTATTGTTTAAATTTCGAATAGACTTCTTCCTTGACATTATCCCACTCCTTTAGTGTGTTTAACTCTCGGTAGAGTTATTTGTTTGTTCTTCCCTCTCCAAAGTGTGTCGTTTATATCTCTCAAGTAGAGTTGTTGGTTTTTTGTTTATTCAAAAACTTTTTGGGTTTGTTTTAATATCAAATAGAGTTGTTGGGTGGTTATTTTATTACTCCTCACATGTGTGTTTAAATATCAAATTGTCTTCTCCGTTTGTAATTATCCAGTCCTTTATTGTGTTGTTTAACTCTCGGTAGAATTTTACATCTCGTTGTTTATCCCACTCCTTATGTGTGTTCTTTAACTCTTAAGTAGTGTTCTTCGTTTGTGATACTCTTACTCCTTCTGTGTATTGTTTAAATTTCGAATAGACTTCTTCCTTGACATTATCCCACTCCTTTAGTGTGTTGTTTATCTCTCGAGTACAGTTATTCGTTTTTTGTTCTTCCCTCTCCAAAGTGTGTCGTTTATATCTCTCAAGTAGAGTTGTTCGTTTGTTGTTTATTCAACTCCTTTTGCGTTTTGTTTAACTCTCAAGTAGAGTTCTTCGTTCGTTATTTTATTACTCCTCCTGTGTGTTGTTTAAATATCAAATTGTCTTCTCCGTTTGTAATTATCCCAGTCCTTTATTGTGTTGTTTAACTCTGGAATAGAATTTTACATATGTTGTTTATCCCACTCCTTATGTGTGTTCTTTAACTCTTAAGTAGTGTTCTTCGTTTGTGATACTCTTACTCCTTCTGTGTATTGTTTAAATTTCGAATAGACTTCTTCCTTGACATTATCCCACTCCTTTAGTGTGTTGTTTAACTCTCGAGTAGAGTTATTTGTTTGTTGTTCTTCCCTCTCCAAACTGTGTCGTTTATATCTCTCAAGTTGAGTTGTTCATTTGTTGTTTATTCAACTTCTTTTGCGTTTTGTTTAACTCTCAAGTAGAGTTCTTCGTTCGTTATTTTATTACTCCTCCTGTGTGTTGTTTAAATATCAAATTGTCTTCTCCGTTTGTAATTATCCCAGTCCTTTATTGTGTTGTTTAACTCTCAAGTAGAATTTTACATCTGTTAGTTATCCCACTCCTTATGTGTGTTGATTAATTCTCAAGTAGTGTTCTTCGTTTGTGATACTCTTACTCCTTCTGTGTATTGTTTAAATTTCGAATAGACTTCTTCCTTGACATTATCCCACTCCTTTAGTGTGTTGTTTAACTCTCGAGTAGAGTTATTCGTTTGTTGTTCTTCCCTCTCCAAAGTGTGTCGTTTATATCTCTCAAGTAGAGTTGTTCGTTTGTTGTTTATTCAACTCTTTTTGCGTTTTGTTTAACTCTCAAGTAGAGTTCTTCGTTCGTTATTTTATTACTCCTCCTGTGTGTGGTTTAAATATCAAATTGTCTTGTTCGTTTGTAATTATCCCAGTCCTTTATTGTGTTGTTTAACTCTCGAGTAGAATTTTACATCTGTTGCTTATCCCACTCCTTATGTGTGTTCTTTAACTCTTAAGTAGTGTTCTTCGTTTGTAATACTCATACTCCTTCTGTGTATTGTTTAAATTTCGAATAGACTTCTTCCTTGACATTATCCCACTCCTTTAGTGTGTTGTTTAACTCTCGAGTAGAGTTATTTGTTTGTTGTTCTTCCCTCTCCAAACTGTGTCGTTTATATCTCTCAAGTAGAGTTGTTCATTTGTTGTTTATTCAACTTCTTTTGCGTTTTGTTTAACTCTCAAGTAGAGTTCTTCGTTCGTTATTTTATTACTCCTCCTGTGTGTTGTTTAAATCTCAAATTGACTTCTCCGTTTGTAATTATCTCTCTCCCATTATTGTTTTATTTAACCCAC
Source organism: Plantago major (assembly GCA_026545765.1). Lineage (NCBI taxonomy): Eukaryota > Viridiplantae > Streptophyta > Magnoliopsida > Lamiales > Plantaginaceae > Plantago > Plantago major. The sequence goes on from JAIFAC010000044.1 coordinate 33,433, forward strand.
GAGTAGAATTTTACATTTGTTGTTTATCCCAATCCATATATGTGTTGATTAATTCTCAAGTAGTGTTCTTCGTTTGTGATACTCTTACTCCTTCTGTGTATTGTTTAAATTTCGAATAGACTGCTTCCTTGACATTATTCCCACTCCTTTAGTGTGTTGTTTAACTCTCGAGTAGAGATTTAAACAAAGAAGTCTATTCGAGATTTAAACAATACACATAAGGAGTACGAGTATCACAAACGAAGAACACTACTTAAGAGTTAAAGAACACACAAAAGGAGTGGGATAAACAACAAATGTAAAATTCTACTCGAGAGTTAAACAACACAATAAAGGACTGGGATAATTACAAACGGAGAAGACAATTTGATGTTTAAACAACACACAGGAGGAGTAATAAAATAACGAACGAAAAACTCTACTTGAGAGTTAAACAAAACGCAAAAGGAGTTGAATAAACAACAAACGAACAACTCTGCTTGAGAGATATAAACGACACACTTTGGAGAGGGAAGAACAACAAACGAATAACTATACTCGAGAGTTAAACAACACACTAAAGGAGTGGGAAAATGTCAAGGAAGAAGTCTATTCGAAATATCACAAACACTTAAGAGTTAACGAACACACATAAGGGGTGGGATAAACAACAAATGTAAAATTCTACTAGAGAGTTAAACAACACAATAAAGGACTAGGATAATTACAAACGGAGAAGACAATTTGATATTTAAACAACACACAGGAGGAGTAATAAAATAACAAACGATGAACTCCACTTGAGAGTTAAACAAAATGCAAAAGGAGTTGAATAAACAACAAACGAACAACACTACTTGAGAGATATAAACGACACACTTTGGAGAGGGAAGAACAACAAACGAATAACTCTACTCGAGAGAGAAACAACACACTAAAGGAGTGGGATAATGTCAAGGAAGAAGTCTATTCAAATTTAAACAATACACGATGAGTAAGAGTATCACACGAAGAACACTACTGAGAATTAATCAACACATATGAATTGGATAAACAACAAATCCAAAATTGTACTCGGAGTTTAATAAAACAATGGGAGAGAGATCATGACAAACGGAGAAGTCAATTGAGATTTAAACACACATGAAGATTAATAAATAAACAACAAACGAAGAACTCTACTTGAGAGTTAAACAAATCACAAAAGGTGTTGATAAAATAACAAACGAACAACTCTACTTGAGAGATATAAAGGACACACATTGGAGAGGGAAGAACAAATAACGAATAACTGTACTCGAGAGATAAACAACACACTCAAGGAGTGGGATAATGTGAAACAAAGAAGTCTATTTGAGATTTAAACAATACACAGAAGGAGTATGAGTATCACAAACGAAGAACACTACTTAAGAGTTAAAGAACACACATAAGGAGTGGGATAAACAACAGATGTAAAATTCTACTCGAGAGTTAAACAACACAATAAAGGACTGGGATAATTACAAACGGAGAAGACAAATTGATATTTAAACAACACACAGGAGGAGTAATAAAATAACGAACGAATAAATCTACTTGAGTTTTAAACAAAACTAAAAAGGTGTTGAATAAACAACAAACGAACAACTCTACTTGAGAGATATAAACGACACATTTTGGAGTGGGAAGAACAACAAACGAATAACTCTACTCGAGAGTTAAACAACACACTAAAGGAGTGGGATAATGTCAAGGAAGAAGTCTATTCGAAATTTAAACAATACACAGAAGGAGTAAGAGTATCATAAACGAAGAACACTACTTAAGAGTTAAAGAACACACATAAGGAGTGGGATAAACAACAGATGTAAAATTCTACTCGAGAGTTAAACAACACAATAAAGGACTGGGATAATTACAAACGGAGAAGACAATTTGATATTTAAACAACACACAGGAGGAGTAATAAAATAACGAACGAAGAACTCTACTTGAGAGTTAAACAAAACGCAAAAGGAGTTGAATAAACAACAAACGAACAACTCTACTTGAGAGATATAACCGACACAATTTGGACAGGGAAGAAAAACAAACGAATAACTCTACTCGAGAGTTAAACAACACACTAAAGGAGTGGGATAATGTCAAGGAAGAAGTCTATTCGAAATTTAAACAATACACAGAAGGAGTAAGAGTATCACAAACGAAGAACACTACTTAAGAGTTAAAGAACACACATAAGGAGTGGGATAAACAACAAATGTAAAATTCTACTCGAGAGTTAAACAACACAATAAAGAACTAGGATAATTACAAACGGAGAAGACAATTTGATATTTAAACAACACACAGGAGGAGTAATAAAATAACAAACGATGAACTGTACTTGAGAGTTAAACAAAATGCAAAAGGAGTTGAATAAACAACAAACGGACAAGACTACTTGAGAGATATAAACGACACACTTTGGAGAGGGAAGAACAATAAACGAATAATTCTACTCGAGAGAGAAACAACACACTAAAGGAGTGGGATAATGTCAAGGAAGAAGTCTATTCGAAATTTAAACAATACACAGAAGGAGTAAGAGTATCACAAACGAAGAACACTACTTGAGAATTAATCAACACACATATGAATTTGGATAAACAACAAATCCAAAATTGTACTCGGGAGTTAAATAAAACAATAATGGGAGAGAGATCATTTCAAACGGAGAAGTCAATTTGAGATTTAAACACACATGAAGATTAATAAAATAACGAACGGAGAACTCTACTTGAGAGTTAAACAAATCACAAAAGGTGTTGAATAAACAACAAACGAACAACTCTACCTGAGAGATATAAATGTCACACTTTGGAGAGGGAAGAACAAAAAATGAATAACTCTACTCGAGAGATAAACAACACACTAAAGGAGTGGGATAATGTGAAACAAAGAAGTCTATTCGAGATTTAAACAATACACATAAGGAGTACGAGTATCACAAATGAAGAACACTACTTAAGAGTTAAAGAACACACAAAAGGAGTGGGATAAACAACAAATGTAAAATTCTACTCGAGAGTTAAACAACACAATAAAGGACTGGGATAATTACAAACGGAGAAGACAATTTGATATTTAAACAACACACAGGAGGAGTAATAAAATAACGAACGAAAAACTCTACTTGAGAGTTAAACAAAACGCAAAAGGAGTTGAATAAACAACAAACGAACAACTCTACTTGAGAGATATAACCGACACAATTTGGACAGGGAAGAAAAACAAACGAATAACTCTACTCGAGAGTTAAACAACACTAAGGTGGGATAATGTCAAGGAAGAAGTCTATTCGAAATTTAAACATTACACAGAAGGAGTAAGAGTATCACAAACGAAGAACACTACTTAAGAGTTAAAGAACACACATAAGGGGTGGGATAAACAACAAATGTAAAATTCTACTCGAGAGTTAAACAACACAATAAAGGACTAGGATAATTACAAACGGAGAAGACAATTTGATATTTAAACAACACACAGGAGGAGTAATAAAATAACAAACGATGAACTCTACTTGAGAGTTAAACAAAACGCAAAAGGAGTTGAATAACCAACAAACGAACAACACTACTTTAGAGATATAAACGACACACTTTGGATAGGGAAGAACAACAAACGAATAACTCTACTCGAGAGTTAAACAACACACTAAAGGAGTGGGATAATGTCAAGGAAGAAGTCTATTCGAAATTTAAACAATACACAGAAGGAGTAAGAGTATCACAAACGAAGAACACTACTTGAGAATTAATCAACACACATATGAATTGGGATAAACAACAAATGTAAAATTCTACTTGGGAGTTAAATAAAACAATAATGGGAGAGAGATCATTACAAACGGAGAAGTCAATTTGAGATTTAAACAACACACATGAGGAGTAATAAAATAACGAACGAAGAACTCTACTTGAGAGTTAAACAACACACCAAAGGTGTTGAATAAACAACAAACGAACAACTCTACTTGAGAGATATAAACATCAAACTTTGGAGATGGATGCACAACAAACGAACAACTCTGCTCGAGAGTTAAACAAGACACTAAAGAAGTGGGATAATGTCAAACAAAGAAGTCTATTCGAGATTTAAACAATACACAGAAGGAGTAAGAGTATCACAAACGAAGAACACTACTTGAGAATTAATCAACACACATATGAATTGGGATAAACAACAAATCCAAAATTCTACTCGGGAGTTAAATAAAACAATAATGGGAGAGAGATCATTACAAACGGAGAAGTCAATTTGAGATTTAAACAACACACATGAAGATTAATAAAATAACGAACGAAGAACTCTACTTGAGAGTTAAACAAAACACCAAAGGTGTTGAATAAACAACAAACGAACAACTCTACTTGAGAGATATAAACATCAAACTTTGGAGATGGATGCACAACAAACGAACAACTCTACTCGAGAGTTAAACAAGACACTAAAGAAGTGGGATAGTGTCAAACAAAGAAGTCTATTCGAAATTTAAACAATACACAGAAGGAGTACTTAAGATTTAAACTACTCTACTTGAGAGATATAAAGAACATACTTTGGAGAGGGAAGAACAAAGAACGAATAACTCTACTCGAGAGATAAACAATACACTAAAGGAGTGGGATAATGTCAAGGAAGAAGTATATTCGAAATTTAAACAATACACAGAAGGAGTAAGAGTATCACAAACGAAGAACACTACTTGAGAATTAATAAACACACATATGGATTGGGATAAACAACAAATGTAAAATTCAACTCGTGGGTTAAATAAAACAATAATGGGAGAGAGATAATTACAAACGGAGAAGTCAATTTGAGATTTAAACAACACACAAGAGGAGTAGGTTGTATCTCCCCCCTCTGGTCTTGTTTCTGGATCCTCTGATCAATATTGTTAACTCCTGGCTTGACTTCTTAAAAGTCGTGACATAATGGACGATGGGGTAACCAAGATTACGACGTTAACTATCTTATTATTAGTATCTACCCTTTTACCTTAAAAAAAAAAACACACAAGAGGAGTAATAACATAACGAACGAAGAACTCTACTTGAGAGTTAAACAAATCATAAAAGGTGTTGAATAAACAACAAACGAACAACTCCACTTGAGAGATATAAATGTCACACTTTGGAGAGGGAAGAACAAAAAATGAATAACTCTACTCGAGAGATAAACAACACACTAAAGGAGTGGGATAATGTGAAACAAAGAAGTCTATTCGAGATTTAAACAATACATGTAAGAATGTACAGTATCACAAATGAAGAACACTACTTAAGAGTTAAAGAACACACATAAGGAGTGGGATAAACAACAAATGTAAAATTCTACTCGAGAGTTAAACAACACAATAAAGGACTGGGATAATTACAAATGGAGAAGACAATTTGATATTTAAACAACACACAGGAGGAGTAATAAAATAACGAACGAAGAACTCTACTTGAGAGATATAAACGACACACTTTGGATAGGGAAGAACAACAAACGAATAACTCTACTCGAGAGTTAAACAACACACTAAAGGAGTGGGATATGTCAAGGAAGAAGTCTATTCGAAATTTAAACAATACACAGAAGGAGTAAGAGTATCAGAAACGAAGAACACTACTTGAGAATTAATCAACACACATATGAATTGGGATAAACAACAATGTAAAATTCTACTTGGGAGTTAAATAAAACAATAATGGGAGAGAGATCATTACAAACGGAGAAGTCAATTTGAGATTTAAACAACACACATGAGGAGTAATAAAATAACGAACGAAGAACTCTTCTTGAGAGTTAAACAAAACACAAAAGGTGTTGAATAAACAACAAACGAACAACTCTACTTGAGAGATATAAAGGACACACTTTGGAGAGGGAAGAACAAAAAACGAATAACTCTACTCGAGAGATAAACAACACACTAAAGGAATGGGATAATGTCAAGGAAGAAGTCTATTCGAAATTTAAACAATACACAGAAGGAGTAAGAGTATCACAAACGAAGAACACTACTTGAGATTTAATCAACACACATATGAATTGGGATAAACAACAAATCCAAAATTCTACTCGGGAGTTAAATAAAACAATAATGGGAGAGAGATCATTACAAACGGAGAAGTCAATTTGATATTTAAACAACACACATGAGGAGTAATAAAATAACGAACGAAGAACTCTTCTTGAGAGTTAAACAAAATACAAAAGGTGTTGAATAAACAACAAACGAACAACTCTACTTGAGAGATATAAAGGACACACTTTGGAGAGGGAAGAACAAAAAATGAATAACTTTACTCGAGAGTTAAACAACACACTAAAGGAGTGGGATAATGTCAAGGAAGAAGTCTATTCGAAATTTAAACAATACACAGAAGGAGTAAGAGTATCACAAACGAAGAACACTACTTAAGAGTTAAAGAACACACATAAGGAGTGGGATAAACAACAGATGTAAAATTCTACTCGAGACTTAAACAACACAATAAAGGACTGGGATAATTACAAACGGAGAAGACAATTTGATATTTAAACAACACACAGGAGGAGTAATAAAATAACAAACGATGAACTCTACTTGAGAGTTAAACAAAATGCAAAAGGAGTTGAATAAACAACAAACGGACAACACTACTTGAGAGATATAAACGACACACTTTGGAGAGGGAAGAACAAAAAATCAATAACTCTACTCGAGAGATAAACAACACACTAAAGGAGTGGGATAATGTGAAACAAAGAAGTCTATTCGAGATTTAAACAATACAAAGAAGGAGTACGAGTATCACACACGAAGAACACTACTTAAGAGTTAAAGAACACACATAAGGAGTGGGATAAACAACAAATGTGAAATTCTACTCGAGAGTTAAACAACACAATAAAGGACTGGGATAATTACAAACGGAGAAGACAATTTGATATTTAAACAACACACAGGAGGAGTAATAAAATAACGAACGAAGAACTCTACTTGAGAGTTAAACAACACACCAAAGGTGTTGAATAAACAACAAACGAACAACTCTACTTGAGAGATATAAACATCAAACTTTGGAGATGGATGCACAACAAACGAACAACTCTGCTCGAGAGTTAAACAAGACACTAAAGAAGTGGGATAATGTCAAACAAAGAAGTCTATTCGAGATTTAAACAATACACAGAAGGAGTAAGAGTATCACAAACGAAGAATACTACTTGAGAATTAATCAACACACATATGAATTGGGATAAACAACAAATCCAAAATTCTACTCGGGAGTTAAATAAAACAATAATGGGAGAGAGATCATTACAAACGGAGAAGTCAATTTAAGATTTAAACAACACACATGAAGATTAATAAAATAACGAACGAAGAACTCTACTTGAGAGTTAAACAAAACACCAAAGGTGTTGAATAAACAACAAATGAACAACTCTACTTGAGAGATATAAACATCAAACTTTGGAGATGGATGCACAACAAACGAACAACTCTACTCGATAGTTAAACAAGACACTAAAGAAGTGGGATAGTGTTAAACAAAGAAGTCTATTCGAAATTTAAATAATACACAGAAGGAGTACTTAAGATTTAAACTACTCTACTTGAGAGATATAAAGAACATACTTTGGAGAGGGAAGAACAAAGAACGAATAACTCTACTCGAGAGATAAACAATACACTAAAGGAGTGGGATAATGTCAAGGAAGAAGTATATTCGAAATTTAAACAATACACAGAAGGAGTAAGATTATCACAAACGAAGAACACTACTTGAGAATTAGTAAACACACATATGGATTGGGATAAACAACAAATGTAAAATTCAACTCGTGGGTTAAATAAAACAATAATGGGAGAGAGATAATTACAAACGGAGAAGTCAATTTGAGATTTAAACAACACACAAGAGGAGTAGGTTGTATCTCCCCCCTCTGGTCTTGTTTCTGGATCCTCTGATCAATATTGTTAACTCCTGGCTTGACTTCTTAAAAGTCGTGACATAATGGACGATGGGGTAACCAAGATTACGACGTTAACTATCTTATTATTAGTATCTACCCTTTTACCTGAAAAAAAAAAACACACAAGAGGAGTAATAACATAACGAACGAAGAACTCTACTTGAGAGTTAAACAAATCAAAGGTGTTGAATAAACAACAAACGAACAACTCCACTTGAGAGATATAAATGTCACACTTTGGAGAGGGAAGAACAAAAAATGAATAACTCTACTCGAGAGATAAACAACACACTAAAGGAGTGGGATAATGTGAAACAAAGAAGTCTATTCGAGATTTAAACAATACACAGAAGGAGTACGAGTATCACAAATGAAGAACACTACTTAAGAGTTAAAGAACACACATAAGGAGTGGGATAAACAACAAATGTAAAATTCTACTCGAGAGTTAAACAACACAATAAAGGACTGGGATAATTACAAATGGAGAAGACAATTTGATATTTAAACAACACACAGGAGGAGTAATAAAATAACGAACGAAGAACTCTACTTGAGAGTTAAACAAAAGCATAAAAAGGTTGAATAAACAACAAACGAACAACTCTACTTGAGAGATATAAACGACACACTTTGGATAGGGAAGAACAACAAACGAATAACTCTACTCGAGAGTTAAACAACACACTAAAGGAGTGGGATAATGTCAAGGAAGAAGTCTATTCGAAATTTAAACAATACACAGAAGGAGTAAGAGTATCAGAAACGAAGAACACTACTTGAGAATTAATCAACACACATATGAATTGGGATAAACAACAATGTAAAATTCTACTTGGGAGTTAAATAAAACAATAATGGGAGAGAGATCATTACAAACGGAGAAGTCAATTTGAGATTTAAACAACACACATGAGGAGTAATAAAATAACGAAGAACTCTTCTTGAGAGTTAAACAAAACACAAAAGGTGTTGAATAAACAACAAACGAACAACTCTACGAGAGATATAAAGGACACACTTTGGAGGGAAGAACAAAAAACGAATAACTCTACTCGAGAGATAAACAACACACTAAAGGAATGGGATAATGTCAAGGAAGAAGTCTATTCAAATTTAAACAATACATGTAAGGTAAGAGTATCACAAACGAAGAACACTACTTGAGATTTAATCAACACACATATGAATTGGGATAAACAACAAATCCAAAATTCTACTCGGGAGTTAAATAAAACAATAATGGGAGAGAGATCATTACAAACGGAGAAGTCAATTTGATATTTAAACAACACACATGAGGAGTAATAAAATAACGAACGAAGAACTCTTCTTGAGAGTTAAACAAAATACAAAAGGTGTTGAATAAACAACAAACGAACAACTCTACTTGAGAGATATAAAGGACACACTTTGTAGAGGGAAGAACAAAAAACGAATAACTCTACTCGAGAGTTAAACAACACACTAAAGGAGTGGGATAATGTCAAGGAAGAAGTCTATTCGAAATTTAAACATTACACAGAAGGAGTAAGAGTATCACAAACGAAGAACACTACTTAAGAGTTAAAGAACACACATAAGGAGTGGGATAAACAACAAATGTAAAATTCTACTCGAGAGTTAAACAACACAATAAAGGACTAGGATAATTACAAACGGAGAAGACAATTTGATATTTAAACAACACGCAGGAGGAGTAATAAAATAACAAACGATGAACTCTACTTGAGAGTTAAACAAAATGCAAAAGGAGTTGAATAAACAACAAACGGACAACACTACTTGAGAGATATAAACGACACACTTTGGAGAGGGAAGAACAAAAAATCAATAACTCTACTCGAGAGATAAACAACACACTAAAGGAGTGGGATAATGTGAAACAAAGAAGTCTATTCGAGATTTAAACAATACAAAGAAGGAGTACTTAAGATTTAAACTACTCTACTTGAGAGATATAAAGAACATACTTTGGAGAGGGAAGAACAAAGAACGAATAACTCTACTCGAGAGATAAACAATACACTAAAGGAGTGGGATAATGTCAAGGAAGAAGTATATTCGAAATTTAAACAATACACAGAAGGAGTAAGAGTATCACAAACGAAGAACACTACTTGAGAATTAGTAAACACACATATGGATTGGGATAAACAACAAATGTAAAATTCAACTCGTGGGTTAAATAAAACAATAATGGGAGAGAGATAATTACAAACGGAGAAGTTAATTTGAGATTTAAACAACACACAAGAGGAGTAGGTTGTATCTCCCCCCTCTGGTCTTGTTTCTGGATCCTCTGATCAATATTGTTAACTCCTGGCTTGACTTCTTAAAAGTCGTGACATAATGGACGATGGGGTAACCAAGATTACGACGTTAACTATCTTATTATTAGTATCTACCCTTTTACCTGAAAAAAAAAACACACAAGAGGAGTAATAACATAACGAACGAAGAACTCTACTTGAGAGTTAAACAAATCATAAAAGGTGTTGAATAAACAACAAACGAACAACTCCACTTGAGAGATATAAATGTCACACTTTGGAGAGGGAAGAACAAAAAATGAATAACTCTACTCGAGAGATAAACAACACACTAAAGGAGTGGGATAATGTGAAACAAAGAAGTCTATTCGAGATTTAAACAATACATGAAGAATGCAGTATCACAAACGAAGAACACTACTTAAGAGTTAAAGAACACACATAAGGAGTGGGATAAACAACAGATGTAAAATTCTACTCGAGAGTTAAACAACACAATAAAGGACTGGGATAATTACAAATGGAGAAGACAATTTGATATTTAAACAACACACAGGAGGAGTAATAAAATAACGAACGAAGAACTCTACTTGAGAGTTAAACAAAACGCAAAAGGAGTTGAATAAACAACAAACGAACAACTCTACTTGAGAGATATAAACGACACACTTTGGAGAGGGAAGAACAACAAACGAATAACTCTACTCGAGAGTTAAACAACACACTAAAGGAGTGGGATAATGTCAAGGAAGAAGTCTATTCGAAATTTAAACAATACACAGAAGGAGTAAGAGTATCAGAAACGAAGAACACTACTTGAGAATTAATCAACACACATATGAATTGGGATAAACAACAATGTAAAATTCTACTCGGGAGTTAAATAAAACAATAATGGGAGAGAGATCATTACAAACGGAGAAGTCAATTTGAGATTTAAACAACACACATGAGGAGTAATAAAATAACGAACGAAGAACTCTTCTTGAGAGTTAAACAAAACACAAAAGGTGTTGAATAAACAACAAACGAACAACTCTACCTGAGAGATATAAAGGACACACTTTGGAGAGGGAAGAACAAAAAACGAATAACTCTACTCGAGAGATAAACAACACACTAAAGGAATGGGATAATGTCAAGGAAGAAGTCTATTCGAAATTTAAACAATACACAGAAGGAGTAAGAGTATCACAAACGAAGAACACTACTTGAGATTTAATCAACACACATATGAATTGGGATAAACAACAAATCCAAAATTCTACTCGGGAGTTAAACAACACAATAATGGGAGAGAGATCATTACAAACGGAGAAGACAATTTGATATTTAAACAACACACATGAGGAGTAATAAAATAACGAACGAAGAACTCTTCTTGAGAGTTAAACAAAATACAAAAGGTGTTGAATAAACAACAAACGAACAACTCTACTTGAGAGATATAAACGACACACTTTGGAGAGGGAAGAACAACAAACGAATAACTCTACTCGAGAGTTAAACAACACACTAAACGAGTGGGATAATGTCAAGGAAGAAGTCTATTCGAAATTTAAACATTACACAGAAGGAGTAAGAGTATCACAAACGAAGAACACTACTTAAGAGTTAAAGAACACACATAAGGGGTGGGATAAACAACAAATGTAAAATTCTACTCGAGAGTTAAACAACAAAATAAAGGACTAGGATAATTACAAACGGAGAAGACAATTTGATATTTAAACACCACACAGGAGGAGTAATAAAATAACAAACGATGAACTCTACTTGAGAGTTAAACAAAACGCAAAAGGAGTTGAATAACCAACAAACGAACAACACTACTTTAGAGATATAAACGACACACTTTGGATAGGGAAGAACAACAAATGAATAACTCTACTCGAGAGTTAAACAACACACTAAAGGAGTGGGATAATGTCAAGGAAGAAGTCTATTCGAAAGTTAAACAATACACAGAAGGAGTAAGAGTATCACAAACGAAGAACACTACTTGAGAATTAATCAACACACATATGAATTGGGATAAACAACAAATGTAAAATTCTACTTGGGAGTTAAATAAAACAATAATGGGAGAGAGATCATTACAAACGGAGAAGTCAATTTGAGATTTAAACAACACACATGAGGAGTAATAAAATAACGAACGAAGAACTCTACTTGAGAGTTAAACAACACACCAAAGGTGTTGAATAAACAACAAACGAACAACTCTACTTGAGAGATATAAACACCAAACTTTGGAGATGGATGCACAACAAACGAACAACTCTGCTCGAGAGTTAAACAAGACACTAAAGAAGTGGGATAATGTCAAACAAAGAAGTCTATTCAAGATTTAAACAATACACAGAAGGAGTAAGAGTATCACAAACGAAGAACACTACTTGAGAATTAATCAACACACATATGAATTGGGATAAACAACAAATCCAAAATTCTACTCGGGATTTAAATAAAACAATAATGGGAGAGAGATCATTACAAACGGAGAAGTCAATTTGAGATTTAAACAACACACATGAAGATTAATAAAATAACGAACGAAGAACTCTACTTGAGAGTTAAACAAAACACCAAAGGTGTTGAATAAACAACAAACGAACAACTCTACTTGAGAGATATAAACATCAAACTTTGGAGATGGATGCACAACAAACGAACAACTCTACTCGAGAGTTAAACAAGACACTAAAGAACTGGAATAGTGTCAAACAAAGAAGTCTATTCGAAATTTAAACAATACACAGAAGGAGTACTTAAGATTTAAACTACTTTACTTGAGAGATATAAAGAACATACTTTGGAGAGGGAAGAACAAAGAACGAATAACTCTACTCGAGAGATAAACAATACACTAAAGGAGTGGGATAATGTCAAGGAAGAAGTATATTCGAAATTTAAACAATACACAGAAGGAGTAAGAGTATCACAAACGAAGAACACTACTTGAGAATTAATAAACACACATATGGATTGGGATAAACAACAAATGTAAAATTCAACTCGTGGGTTAAATAAAACAATAATGGGAGAGAGATAATTACAAACGGAGAAGTCAATTTGAGATTTAAACAACACACAAGAGGAGTAGGTTGTATCTCCCCCCTCTGGTCTTGTTTCTGGATCCTCTGATCAATATTGTTAACTCCTGGCTTGACTTCTTAAAAGTCGTGACATAATGGACGATGGGGTAACCAAGATTACGACGTTAACTATCTTATTATTAGTATCTACCCTTTTACCTTAAAAAAAAAACACACAAGAGGAGTAATAACATAACGAACGAAGAACTCTACTTGAGAGTTAAACAAATCATAAAAGGTGTTGAATAAACAACAAACGAACAACTCCACTTGAGAGATATAAATGTCACACTTTGGAGAGGGAAGAACAAAAAATGAATAACTCTACTCGAGAGATAAACAACACACTAAAGGAGTGGGATAATGTGAAACAAAGAAGTCTATTCGAGATTTAAACAATACACAGAAGGAGTACGAGTATCACAAACGAAGAACACTACTTAAGAGTTAAAGAACACACATAAGGAGTGGGATAAACAACAAATGTAAAATTCTACTCGAGAGTTAAACAACACAATAAAGGACTGGGATAATTACAAATGGAGAAGACAATTTGATATTTAAACAACACACAGGAGGAGTAATAAAATAACGAACGAAGAACTCTACTTGAGAGTTAAACAAAACGCAAAAGGAGTTGAATAAACAACAAACGAACAACTCTACTTGAGAGATATAAACGACACACTTTGGAGAGGGAAGAACAACAAACGAATAACTCTACTCGAGAGTTAAACAACACACTAAAGGAGTGGGATAATGTCAAGGAAGAAGTCTATTCGAAATTTAAACAATACACAGAAGGAGTAAGAGTATCACAAACGAAGAACACTACTTGAGAATTAATCAACACACATATGGATTGGGATAAACAACAAATGTAAAATTCTACTTGGGAGTTAAATAAAACAAAAATGGGAGATAGATCATTACAAACGGAGAAGTCAATTTGAGATTTAAACAACACACAAGAGGAGTAATAAAATAACGAACGAAGAACTCTACTTGAGAGTTAAACAAAACACAAAAGGTGTTGAATAAACAACAAACGAACAACTCTACTTGAGAGATATAAAGGACACACTTTGGAGAGGGAAGAACAAAAAACGAATAACTCTACTCGAGAGATAAACAACACACTAAAGGAATGGGATAATGTCAAGGAAGAAGTCTATTCGAAATTTAAACAATACACAGAAGGAGTAAGAGTATCACAAACGAAGAACACTACTTGAGATTTAATCAACACACATATGAATTGGGATAAACAACAAATCCAAAATTCTACTCGGGAGTTAAATAAAACAATAATGGGAGAGAGATCATTACAAACGGAGAAGTCAATTTGATATTTAAACAACACACATGAGGAGTAATAAAATAACGAACGAAGAACTCTTCTTGAGAGTTAAACAAAATACAAAAGGTGTTGAATAAACAACAAACGAACAACTCTACTTGAGAGATATAAAGGACACACTTTGGAGAGGGAAGAACAAAAAACGAATGACTCTACTCGAGAGATAAACAACACACTAAAGGAATAGGATAATGTCAAGGAAGAAGTCTATTCGAAATTTAAACAATACACAGAAGGAGTAAGAGTATCACAAACGAAGAACACTACTTGAGAATTAATCAACACACATATGAATTGGGATAAACAACAAATCCAAAATTCTACTCGGGAGTTAAATAAAACAATAATGGGAGAGAGATCATTACAAACGGAGAAGTCAATTTGAGATTTAAACAACACACATGAAGATTAATAAAATAACGAACGAAGAACTCTACTTGAGAGTTAAACAAAACACCAAAGGTGTTGAATAAACAACAAACGAACAACTCTACTTGAGAGATATAAACATCAAACTTTGGAGATGGATGCACAACAAACGAACAACTCTACTCGAGAGTTAAACAAGACACTAAGGAAGTGGGATAGTGTCAAACAAAGAAGTCTATTCGAGATTTAAACAATACACAGAAGGAGTACTTAAGATTTAAACAACTCTACTTGAGAGACATAAAGAACACACTTTGGAGAGGGAAGAACAAAGAACGAATAACTCTAGTCGAGAGATAAACAATACACTAAAGGAGTGGGATAATGTCAAGGAAGAAGTATATTCGAAATTTAAACAATACACAGAAGGAGTAAGAGTATCACAAACGAAGAACACTACTTGAGAATTAATAAACACACATATGGATTGGGATAAACAACAAATGTAAAATTCAACTCGTGGGTTAAATAAAACAATAATGGGAGAGAGATAATTTCAAACGGAGAAGTCAATTTGAGATTTAAACAACACACAAGAGGAGTAGGTTGTATCTCCCCCCCTGTGGTCTTGTTTCTGGATCCTCTGATCAATACTCGTTAACTCCTGGCTTGACTTCTTAAAAGTCGTGACATACTGGACGATGGGGTAACCAAGATTACGACGTTAACTATCTTATTATTAGTATCTACCCATTTACCTTAAAAAAAAAAAAAACACACAAGAGGAGTAATAACATAACGAACGAAGAACTCTACTTGAGCGATATAAATGTCACACATTGGAGAGGGAAGAACAAAAAATGAATAACTCTACTCGAGAGATAAACAACACACTAAAGGAGTGGGATAATGTGAAACAAAGAAGTCTATTCGAGATTTAAACAATACACAGAAGGAGTACGAGTATCACAAACGAAGAACACTACTTAAGAGTTAAAGAACACACAAAAGGAGTGGGATAAACAACAAATGTAAAATTCTACTCGAGAGTTAAACAACACAATAAAGGACTGGGATAATTACAAACGGAGAAGACAATTTGATATTTAAACAACACACAGGAGGAGTAATAAAATAACGAACGAAAAATTCTACTTGAGAGTTAAACAAAACGCAAAAGGAGTTGAATAAACAACAAACGAACAACTCTACTTGAGAGATATAAACGACACACTTTGGAGAGGGAAGAACAACAAACGAATAACTCTACTCGAGAGTTAAACAACACACTAAAAGAGTGGGAAAATGTCAAGGAAGAAGTCTATTCGAAATTTAAACAATACACAGAAGGAGTAAGAGTATCACAAACGAAGAACACTACTTAAGAGTTAAAGAACACACATAAGGAGTGGGATAAACAACAGATGTAAAATTCCACTCAAGAGTTAAACAGCACAATAAAGGAGTGGGATAATTACAAACGGAGAAGGCCAATTGAGATTTGAACAACACACAGGAGGAGTAATAAAATAACAAACGAAGAACTCTACTTGAGAGTTAAACAAAACGCAAAAGGAGTTGAATAAACAACAAACGAACAACTCTACTTGAGAGATATAAACGACACACTTTGGAGAGGGAAGAACAACAAACGAATAACTCTACTCGAGAGTTAAACAACACACTAAAGGAGTGGGATAATGTCAAGGAAGAAGTCTATTCGAAATTTAAACAATACACAGAAGGAGTAAGAGTATCACAAACGAAGAACACTACTTAAGAGTTAAAGAACACACATAAGGAGTGGGATAAACAACAGATGTAAAATTCTACTCGAGAGTTAAACAACACAATAAAGGACTGGGATAATTACAAACGGAGAAGACAATTTGATATTTAAACAACACACAGGAGGAGTAATAAAATAACGAACGAAGAACTCTACTTGAGAGTTAAACAAAACGCAAAAGGAGTTGAATAAACAACAAACGAACAACTCTACTTGAGAGATATAAACGACACACTTTGGAGAGGGAAGAACAACAAACGAATAACTCTACTCGAGAGTTAAACAACACACTAAAGGAGTGGGATAATGTCAAGGAAGAAGTCTATTCGAAATTTAAACATTACACGGAAGGAGTAAGAGTATCACAAACGAAGAACACTACTTAAGAGTTAAAGAACACACATAAGGAGTGGGATAAACAACAGATGTAAAATTCTACACGAGAGTTAAACAACACAATAAAGGACTGGGATAATTACAAACGGAGAAGACAATTTGATATTTAAACAACACACAGGAGGGGTAATAAAATAACGAACGAGGAACTCTACTTGAGAGTTAAACAAAATGCAAAAGGAGTTGAATAAACAACAAACGAACAACTCTACTTGAGAGATATAAACGACACACTTTGGAGAGGGAAGAACAACAAACGAATAACTCTACTCGAGAGTTAAACAACACACTAAAGGAGTGGGATAATGTCAAGGAAGAAGTCTATTCGAAATTTAAACAATACACAGAAGGAGTAAGAGTATCACAAACGAAGAACACTACTTGAGAATTAATCAACACACATATGAATTTGGATAAACAACAAATCCAAAATTGTACTCGGGAGTTAAATAAAACAATAATGGGAGAGAGATCATTACAAACGGAGAAGTCAATTAGAGATTTAAACACACATGAAGATTAATAAAATAACGAACGAAGAACTCTACTTGAGAGTTAAACAAATCACAAAAGGTGTTGAATAAACAACAAACGAACAACTCTACTTGAGAGATATAAATGTCACACTTTGGAGAGGGAAGAACAAAAAATGAATAACTCTACTCGAGAGATAAACAACACACTAAAGGAGTGGGATAATGTGAAACAAAGAAGTCTATTCGAGATTTAAACAATACATGTAAGAATGAGTATCACAAACGAAGAACAGTACTTAAGAGTTAAAGAACACACAAAAGGAGAGGGATAAACAACAAATGTAAAATTCTACTCGAGAGTTAAACAACACAATAAAGGACTGGGATAATTACAAACGGAGAAGACAATTTGATATTTAAACAACACACAGGAGGAGTAATAAAATAACAAACGATGAACTCTACTTGAGAGTTAAACAAAACGCAAAAGGAGTTGAATAAACAACAAACGAACAACTCTACTTCAGAGATATAAACGACACACTTTGGAGAGGGAAGAACGACAAACGAATAACTTTACTCGAGAGTTAAACAACACACTAAAGGAGTGGGATAATGTCAAGGAAGTAGTCTATTCGAAATTTAAACATTACACAGAAGGAGTAAGAGTATCACAAACGAAGAACACTACTTAAGAGTTAAAGAACACACATAAGGAGTGGGATAAACAACAAATGTAAAATTCTACTCGAGAGTTAAACAACACAATAAAGGACTAGGATAATTACAAACGGAGAAGACAATTTGATATTTAAACAACACACAGGAGGAGTAATAAAATAACAAACGATGAACTCTACTTGAGAGTTAAACAAAACGCAAAAGGAGTTGAATAAACAACAAACGAACAACACTACTTGAGAGATATAAACGACACACTTAGCAGAGGGAAGAACAACAAACGAATAACTCTACTCGTGAGATAAACAACACACTAAAGGAGTGGGATAATGTCAAGGAAGAAGTCTATTCGAAATTTAAACAATACACAGAAGGAGTAAGAGTATCAGAAACGAAGAACACTACTTGAGAATTAATCAACACACATATGAATTGGGATAAACAACAAATGTAAAATTCTACTTGGGAGTTAAATAAAACAATAATGGGAGAGAGATCATTACAAACGGAGAAGTCAATTTGAGATTTAAACAACACACATGAGGAGTAATAAAATAACGAACGAAGAACTCTTCTTGAGAGTTAAACAAAACACAAAAGGTGTTGAATAAACAACAAACAAACAACTCTACTTGAGAGATATAAAGGACACACTTTGGAGAGGGAAGAACAAAAAACGAATAACTCTACTCGAGAGATAAACAACACACTAAAGGAATGGGATAATGTCAAGGAAGAAGTCTATTCGAAATTTAAACAATACACAGAAGGAGTAAGAGTATCACAAACGAAGAACACTACTTGAGATTTAATCAACACACATATGAATTGGGATAAACAACAAATCCAAAATTCTACTCGGGAGTTAAATAAAACAATAATGGGAGAGAGATCATTACAAACGGAGAAGTCAATTTGATATTTAAACAACACACATGAGGAGTAATAAAATAACGAACGAAGAACTCTTCTTGAGAGTTAAACAAAATACAAAAGGTGTTGAATAAACAACAAACGAACAACTCTACTTGAGAGATATAAAGGACACACTTTGGAGAGGGAAGAACAAAAAACGAATGACTCTACTCGAGAGATAAACAACACACTAAAGGAATGGGATAATGTCAAGGAAGAAGTCTATTCGAAATTTAAACAATACACAGAAGGAGTAAGAGTATCACAAACGAAGAACACTACTTGAGAATTAATCAACACACATATGAATTGGGATAAACAACAAATCCAAAATTCTACTCGGGAGTTAAATAAAACAATAATGGGAGAGAGATCATTACAAACGGAGAAGTCAATTTGAGATTTAAACAACACACATGAAGATTAATAAAATAACGAACGAAGAACTCTACTTGAGAGTTAAACAAAACACCAAAGGTGTTGAATAAACAACAAACGAACAACTCTACTTGAGAGATATAAACATCAAACTTTGGAGATGGATGAACAACAAACGAACAACTCTACTCGAGAGTTAAACAAGACACTAAGGAAGTGGGATAGTGTCAAACAAAGAAGTCTATTCGAGATTTAAACAATACACAGAAGGAGTACTTAAGATTTAAACAACTCTACTTGAGAGACATAAAGAACACACTTTGGAGAGGGAAGAACAAAGAACGAATAACTCTAGTCGAGAGATAAACAATACACTAAAGGAGTGGGATAATGTCAAGGAAGAAGTATATTCGAAATTTAAACAATACACAGAAGGAGTAAGAGTATCACAAACGAAGAACACTACTTGAGAATTAATAAACACACATATGGATTGGGATAAACAACAAATGTAAAATTCAACTCGTGGGTTAAATAAAACAATAATGGGAGAGAGATAATTTCAAACGGAGAAGTCAATTTGAGATTTAAACAACACACAAGAGGAGTAGGTTGTATCTCCCCCCCTGTGGTCTTGTTTCTGGATCCTCTGATCAATACTCGTTAACTCCTGGCTTGACTTCTTAAAAGTCGTGACATACTGGACGATGGGGTAACCAAGATTACGACGTTAACTATCTTATTATTAGTATCTACCCATTTACCTTGAAAAAAAAAAAACACACAAGAGGAGTAATAACATAACGAACGAAGAACTCTACTCGAGAGATATAAATGTCACACTTTGGAGAGGGAAGAACAAAAAATGAATAACTCTACTCGAGAGATAAACAACACACTAAAGGAGTGGGATAATGTGAAACAAAGAAGTCTATTCGAGATTTAAACAATACACAGAAGGAGTACGAGTATCACAAACGAAGAACACTACTTAAGAGTTAAAGAACACACAAAAGGAGTGGGATAAACAACAAATGTAAAATTCTACTCGAGAGTTAAACAACACAATAAAGGACTGGGATAATTACAAACGGAGAAGACAATTTGATATTTAAACAACACACAGGAGGAGTAATAAAATAACGAACGAAAAATTCTACTTGAGAGTTAAACAAAACGCAAAAGGAGTTGAATAAACAACAAACGAACAACTCTACTTGAGAGATATAAACGACACACTTTGGAGAGGGAAGAACAACAAACGAATAACTCTACTCGAGAGTTAAACAACACACTAAAAGAGTGGGAAAATGTCAAGGAAGAAGTCTATTCCAAATTTAAACAATACACAGAAGGAGTAAGAGTATCACAAACGAAGAACACTACTTAAGAGTTAAAGAACACACATAAGGAGTGGGATAAACAACAAATGTAAAATTCTACTCGAGAGTTAAACAACACAATAAAGGACTGGGATAATTACAAACGGAGAAGACAATATGATATTTAAACAACACACAGTAGGAGTAATAAAATAACGAACGAAGAACTCTACTTGAGAGTTAAACAAAAACACAAAAGTAGTTGAATAAACAACAAACGAACAACTCTACTTGAGAGATATAAACGACACACTTTGGAGAGGGAAGAACAACAAACGAATAACTCTACTCGAGAAATAAACAACACACTAAAGGAGTGGGATAATGTCAAGGAAGAAGTCTATTCGAAATTTAAACATTACATAGACGGAGTAAGAGTATCACAAACGAAGAACACTACTTAAGAGTTAAAGAACACACATAAGGAGTGGGATAAACAACAAATGTAAAATTCTACTCGAGAGTTAAACAACACAATAAAGGACTAGGATAATTACAAACGGAGAAGACAATTTGATATTTAAACAACACACAGGAGGAGTAATAAAATAACAAACGATGAACTCTACTTGAGAGTTAAACAAAACGCAAAAGGAGTTGAATAAACAACAAACGAACAACACTACTTGAGAGATATAAACGACACACTTTGGAGAGGGAAGAACAACAAACGAATAACTCTACTCGAGAGAGAAACAACACACTAAAGGAGTGGGATAATGTCAAGGAAGAAGTCTATTCGAAATTTAAACAATACACAGAAGGAGTAAGAGTATCACAAACGAAGAACACTACTTGAGAATTAATCAACACACATATGAATTTGGATAAACAACAAATCCAAAATTGTACTCGGGAGTTAAATAAAACAATAATGGGAGAGAGATCATTACAAACGGAGAAGTCAATTTGAGATTTAAACACACATGAAGATTAATAAAATAACGAACGAAGAACTCTACTTGAGAGTTAAACAAATCACAAAAGGTGTTGAATAAACAACAAACGAACAACTCTACTTGAGAGATATAAATGTCACACTTTGGAGAGGGAAGAACAAAAAATGAATAACTCTACTCGAGAGATAAACAACACACTAAAGGAGTGGGATAATGTGAAACAAAGAAGTCTATTCGAGATTTAAACAATACACAGAAGGAGTACGAGTATCACAAACGAAGAACAGTACTTAAGAGTTAAAGAACACACAAAAGGAGAGGGATAAACAACAAATGTAAAATTCTACTCGAGAGTTAAACAACACAATAAAGGACTGGGATAATTACAAACGGAGAAGACAATTTGATATTTAAACAACACACAGGAGGAGTAATAAAATAACAAACGATGAACTCTACTTGAGAGTTAAACAAAACGCAAAAGGAGTTGAATAAACAACAAACGAACAACTCTACTTCAGAGATATAAACAACACACTTTGGAGAGGGAAGAACGACAAACGAATAACTTTACTCGAGAGTTAAACAACACACTAAAGGAGTGGGATAATGTCAAGGAAGAAGTCTATTCGAAATTTAAACATTACATAGACGGAGTAAGAGTATCACAAACGAAGAACACTACTTAAGAGTTAAAGAACACACATAAGGAGTGGGATAAACAACAAATGTAAAATTCTACTCGACAGTTAAACAACACAATAAAGGACTAGGATAATTACAAACGGAGAAGACAATTTGATATTTAAACAACACACAGGAGGAGTAATAAAATAACAAACGATGAACTCTACTTGAGAGTTAAACAAAACGCAAAAGGAGTTGAATAAACAACAAACGAACAACACTACTTGAGAGATATAAACGACACACTTTGGAGAGGGAAGAACAACAAACGAATAACTCTACTCGAGAGAGAAACAACACACTAAAGGAGTGGGATAATGTCAAGGAAGAAGTCTATTCGAAATTTAAACAATACACAGAAGGAGTAAGAGTATCACAAACGAAGAATACTACTTGAGAATTAATCAACACACATATGAATTTGGATAAACAACAAATCCAAAATTGTACTCGGGAGTTAAATAAAACAATAATGGGAGAGAGATCATTACAAACGGAGAAGTCAATTTGAGATTTAAACACACATGAAGATTAATAAAATAACGAACGAAGAACTCTACTTGAGAGTTAAACAAATCACAAAAGGTGTTGAATAAACAACAAACGAACAACTCTACTTGAGAGATATAAATGTCACACTTTGGAGAGGGAAGAACAAAAATGAATAACTCTACTCGAGAGATAAACAACACACAAAAGGAGTTGGATAATGTGAACAAAAGAAGTCTATTCGAGATTTAAACAATACATGTAAGAATACGAGTATCACAAAGCGAAGAACAGACTTAAGAGTTAAAGAACACACATAAGGAGTGGTATAAACAACAAATGTAAAATTCTACTCGAGAGTTAAACAACACAATAAAGGACTGGGATAATTACAAACGGAGAAGACAATTTGATATTTAAACAACACACAGGAGGAGTAATAAAATAACGAACGAAGAACTCTACTTGAGAGTTAAAAAAAACGCAAAAGGAGTTGAATAAACAACAAACGAACAACTCTACTTGAGAGATATAAACGACACACTTTGGAGAGGGAAGAACGACAAACGAATAACTCTACTCGAGAGTTAAACAACACACTAAAGGAGTGGGATAATGTCAAGGATGAAGTCTATTCGAAATTTAAACAATACACAGAAGGAGTAAGAGTATCACAAACGAAGAACACTACTTAAGAGTTAAAGAACACACATAAGGAGTGGGATAAACAACAGATGTAAAATTCTACTCGAGAGTTAAACAACACAATAAAGGACTGGGATAATTACAAACGGAGAAGACAATTTGATATTTAAACAACACACAGGAGGAGTAATAAAATAACGAACGAAGAACTCTACTTGAGAGTTAAACAAAACGCAAAAGGAGTTGAATAAACAACAAACGAACAACTCTACTTGAGAGATATAAACGACACACTTTGGAGAGGGAAGAACAACAAACGAATAACTCTACTCGAGAGTTAAACAACACACTAAAGGAGTGGGATAATGTCAAGGAAGAAGTCTATTCGAAATTTAAACAATACACAGAAGGAGTAAGAGTATCACAAACGAAGAACACTACTTGAGAATTAATAAACACACATATGGATTGGGATAAACAACAAATGTAAAATTCTACTCGTGGGTTAAATAAAACAATAATGGGAGAGAGATAATTACAAACGGAGAAGTCAATTTGAGATTTAAACAACACACAAGAGGAGTAGGTTGTATCTCCCCCCTCTGGTCTTGTTTCTGGATCCTCTGATCAATACTCGTTAACTCCTGGCTTGACTTCTTAAAAAAAATGACACTTTTTGGCGTAACCAAGATTACGACGTTAACTATCTTATTATTAGTATCTACCCTTTTACCTTAAAAAAAAAAAACACACAAGAGGTGTAATAACATAACGAACGAAGAACTCTACTTGAGAGTTAAACAAATCACAAAAGGTGTTGAATAAACAACAAACGAACAACTCTACTTGAGAGATATCAATGACACACTTTGGAGAGGGAAGAACAAAAAATGAATAACTCTACTCGAGAGATAAACAACACACTAAAGGAGTGGGATAATGTGAAACAAAGAAGTCTATTCGAGATTTAAACAATACACAGAAGGAGTACGAGTATCACAAACGAAGAACACTACTTAAGAGTTAAAGAACACACATAAGGAGTGGGATAAACAACAAATGTAAATTCTACTCGAGGGTTAAACAACACAATAAAGGACTGGGATAATTACAAACGGAGAAGACAATTTGATATTTAAACAACACACAGGAGGAGTAATAAAATAACGAACGAAAAATTCTACTTGAGAGTTAAACAAAACGCAAAAGGAGTTGAATAAACAACAAACGAACAACTCTACTTCAGAGATATAAACGACACACTTTGGAGAGGGAAGAACGACAAACGAATAACTTTACTCGAGAGTTAAACAACACACTAAAGGAGTGGGATAATGTCAAGGAAGTAGTCTATTCGAAATTTAAACATTACACAGAAGGAGTAAGAGTATCACAAACGAAGAACACTACTTAAGAGTTAAAGAACACACATAAGGAGTGGGATAAACAACAAATGTAAAATTCTACTCGAGAGTTAAACAACACAATAAAGGACTAGGATAATTACAAACGGAGAAGACAATTTGATATTTAAACAACACACAGGAGGAGTAATAAAATAACAAACGATGAACTCTACTTGAGAGTTAAACAAAACGCAAAAGGAGTTGAATAAACAACAAACGAACAACACTACTTGAGAGATATAAACGACACACTTAGCAGAGGGAAGAACAACAAACGAATAACTCTACTCGTGAGATAAACAACACACTAAAGGAGTGGGATAATGTCAAGGAAGAAGTATATTCGAAATTTAAACAATACACAGAAGGAGTAAGAGTATCACAAACGAAGAACACTACTTGAGAATTAATAAACACACATATGGATTGGGATAAACAACAAATGTAAAATTCAACTCGTGGGTTAAATAAAACAATAATGGGAGAGAGATAATTACAAACGGAGAAGTCAATTTGAGATTTAAACAACACACAAGAGGAGTAGGTTGTATCTCCCCCCTCTGGTCTTGTTTCTGGATCCTCTGATCAATACTCGTTAACTCCTGGCTTGACTTCTTAAAAGTCGTGACATCTTGGGCAATCTTATTAGTATCTACCCTTTTACCTTAAAAAAAAAAAACACACAAGAGGTGTAATAACATAACGAACGAAGAACTCTACTTGAGAGTTAAACAAATCACAAAAGGTGTTGAATAAACAACAAACGAACAACTCTACTTGAGAGATATAAATGTCACACTTTGGAGAGGGAAGAACAAAAAATGAATAACTCTACTCGAGAGGTAAACAACACACTAAAGGAGTGGGATAATGTGAAACAAAGAAGTCTATTCGAGATTTAAACAATACACGTAAGAAGCAGTATCACAAACGAAGAACACTACTTAAGAGTTAAAGAACACACATAAGTGGGATAAACAACAAATGTAAATTCTACTGAGGGTTAAACAACACAATAAGGACTGGATAATTACAAATAGAGAAGACAATTTGATATTTAAACAACACAGGAGGTAATAAAATAACGAACGAAAAACTCTACTTGAGAGTTAAACAAAACGCAAAAGGAGTTGAATAAACAACAAACGAACAACTCTACTTGAGAGATATAAACGACACACTTTGGAGAGGGAAGAACAACAAACGAATAACTCTACTCGAGAGTTAAACAACACACTAAAGGAGTGGGAAAATGTCAAGGAAGAAGTCTATTCGAAATTTAAACAATACACAGAAGGAGTAAGAGTATCACAAACGAAGAACACTACTTAAGAGTTAAAGAACACACATAAGGAGTGGGATAAACAACAGATGTAAAATTCTACTCGAGAGTTAAACAACACAATAAAGGACTGGGATAATTACAAACGGAGAAGACAATTTGATATTTAAACAACACACAGGAGGAGTAATAAAATAACGAACGAAAAATTCTACTTGAGAGTTAAACAAAACGCAAAAGGAGTTGAATAAACAACAAACGAACAACTCTACTTGAGAGATATAAACGACACACTTTGGAGAGGGAAGAACAACAAACGAATAACTCTACTCGAGAGTTAAACAACACACTAAAGGAGTGGGAAAATGTCAAGGAAGAAGTCTATTCGAAATTTAAACAATACACAGAAGGAGTAAGAGTATCACAAACGAAGAACACTACTTAAGAGTTAAAGAACACACATAAGGAGTGGGATAAACAACAAATGTAAAATTCTACTCGAGAGTTAAACAACACAATAAAGGACTGGGATAATTACAAACGGAGAAGACAATTTGATATTTAAACAACACACAGGAGGAGTAATAAAATAACAAACGATGAACTCTACTTGAGAGTTAAACAAAACGCAAAAGGAGTTGAATAAACAACAAACGAACAACTCTACTTGAGAGATATAAACGACACACTTTGGAGAGGGAAGAACAACAAACGAATAACTCTACTCGAGAGTTAAACAACACACTAAAGGAGTGGGATAATGTCAAGGAAGAAGTCTATTCGAAATTTAAACATTACATTGACGGAGTAAGAGTATCACAAACGAAGAACACTACTTAAGAGTTAAAGAACACACATAAGGAGTGGGATAAACAACAAATGTAAAATTCTACTCGAGAGTTAAACAACACAATAAAGGACTGGGATAATTACAAATGGAGAAGACAATTTGATATTTAAACAACACACAGGAGGAGTAATAAAATAACAAACGATGAACTCTACTTGAGAGTTAAACAAAACGCACAAGGAGTTGAATAAACAACAAACGAACAACACTACTTGAGAGATATAAACGACACACTTTGGAGAGGGAAGAACAACAAACGAATAACTCTACTCGAGAGAGAAACAACACACTAAAGGAGTGGGATAATGTCAAGGAAGAAGTCTATTCGAAATTTAAACAATACACAGAAGGAGTAAGAGTATCACAAACGAAGAACACTACTTGAGAATTAATCAACACACATATGAATTTGGATAAACAACAAATCCAAAATTGTACTCGGGAGTTAAATAAAACAATAATGGGAGAGAGATCATTACAAACGGAGAAGTCAATTTGAGATTTAAACACACATGAAGATTAATAAAATAACGAACGAAGAACTCTACTTGAGAGTTAAACAAATCACAAAAGGTGTTGAATAAACAACAAACGAACAACTCTACTTGAGAGATATAAATGTCACACTTTGGAGAGGGAAGAACAAAAAATGAATAACTCTACTCGAGAGATAAACAACACACTAAAGGAGTGGGATAATGTGAAACAAAGAAGTCTATTCGAGATTTAAACAATACACAGAAGGAGTACGAGTATCACAAACGAAGAACACCACTTAAGAGTTAAAGAACACACATAAGGAGTGGGATAAACAACAAATGTAAATTCTACTCGAGAGTTAAACAACACAATAAAGGACTGGGATAATTACAAATAGAGAAGACAATTTGATATTTAAACAACACACAGTAGGAGTAATAAAATAACGAACGAAGAACTCTACTTGAGAGTTAAACAAAAACACAAAAGTAGTTGAATAAACAACAAACGAACAACTCTACTTGAGAGATATAAACGACACACTTTGGATAGGGAAGAACAACAAACGAATAACTCTACTCGAGAGTTAAACAACACACTAAAGGAGTGGGATAATGTCAAGGAAGAAGTCTATTCGAAATTTAAACAATACACAGAAGGAGTAAGAGTATCACAAACGAAGAACACTACTTGAGAATTAATCAACACACATATGAATTGGGATAAACAACAAATGTAAAATTCTACTTGGGAGTTAAATAAAACAATAATGGGAGAGAGATCATTACAAACGGAGAAGTCAATTTGAGATTTAAACAACACACATGAGGAGTAATAAAATAACGAACGAAGAACTCTTCTTGAGAGTTAAACAAAACACAAAAGGTGTTGAATAAACAACAAACGAACAATTCTAGTTGAGAGATATAAAGGAGACACTTTGGAGAGGGAAGAAAAAAAAATGAATAACTCTACTCGAGAGATAAACAACACACTAAAGGAATGTGATAATGTCAAGGAAGAAGTCTATTCGAAATTTAAACAATACACAGAAGGAGTAAGAGTATCACAAACGAAGAACACTACTTGAGAATTAATCAACACACATATGAATTGGGATAAACAACAAATCCAAAATTCTACTCGGGAGTTAAATAAAACAATAATGGGAGAGAGATCATTACAAACGGAGAAGTCAATTTAAGATTTAAACAACACACATGAAGATTAAACAACACACATGAAGATAAACAACACACGAAGAACTCTACTTGAGAGTTAAACAAAACACCAAAGGTGTTGAATAAACAACAAACGAACAACTCTACTTGAGAGATATAAACATCAAACTTTGGAGATAGATGCACAACAAACGAACAACTCTATTCGAGATTTATACAATAGACAGAAGGAGTAAGAGTATCACAAACGAAGAACACTACTTAAGAGTTAAAGAACACACATAAGGAGTGGAATAAACAACAAATGTAAAATTCTACTCGAGACTTAAAAAACACAATAAAGGACTGGGATCATTCAAACGGAGAAGGCAATTTCAGATTTAAACAACACACAGGAGGAGTAATAAAATAACGAACGAAGAACTCTAGCTGAGAGTTAAACAAAACACAATACACATATTTGAGAGATATAAAGGACACACTTTGGAGAGAGAAGAACAAAAAAGGAATAACTCTACTCGAGAGATAAACAACACACTAAAGGAGTGGGTTAATGTCAAGGAAGAAGTCTATTCGAAATTTAAACAATACACAGAAGGAGTAAGAGTATCACAAACGAAGAACACTACTTGAGAATTAATAAACACACATATGGATTGGGATAAACAAAAAATGTAAAATTCTACTCGTGGGTTAAATAAACAATAATGGGAGAGAGATAATTATAAACGTAGAAGGCAATTTGAGATTTAAACAACACACAAAAGGAGTTATAAAATAACGAACGAAGAACTCTACTTGAGAGTTAAACAAAACACAAAAGGTATTGAATAAACAACAAACGAACAGCTCTACTTGAGAGATATAAAGGACACACTTTGGAGAGGGAAGAACACAAAATTAATAACTCTACTCGAGAGATAAACAACACACTAAAGTAGTGGGTTAATGTCAAGGAAGAAGTCTATTCGAAATTTAAACAATACACAGAAGGAGTAAGAGTATCACAAACGAAGAACACTACTTGAGAATTAATAAACACACATATGGATTGGAATAAACAACAAATGTAAAATTCTACTCGTGGGTTAAATAAATCAATAATGGGATAGAGATAATTACAAACGTAGAAGGCAATTTGAGATTTAAACAACACACAAAAGGAGTAATAAAATAACGAACGAAGAACTCTACTTGAGAGTTAAATAAAACACAAAAGGTGTTGAATAAACAACAAACGAACAGCTCTATTTGAGAGATATAAAGGACACACTTTGCAGAGAGAAGAACAAAAAATGAATAACTCTACTCGAGAGATAAACAACACACTAAAGGAATGTGATAATGTCAAGGAAGAAGTCTATTCGAAATTTAAACAATACACAGAAGGAGTAAGAGTATCACAAACGAAGAACACTACTTGAGAATTAATCAACACACATATGAATTGGGATAAACAACAAATCCAAAATTCTACTCGGGAGTTAAATAAAACAATAATGGGAGAGAGATCATTACAAACGGAGAAGTCAATTTAAGATTTAAACAACACACATGAAGATTAATAAAATAACGAACGAAGAACTCTACTTGAGAGTTAAACAAAACACCAAAGGTGTTGAATAAACAACAAACGAACAACTCTACTTGAGAGATATAAACATCAAACTTTGGAGATAGATGCACAACAAACGAACAACTCTATTCGAGATTTATACAATAGACAGAAGGAGTAAGAGTATCACAAACGAAGAACACTACTTAAGAGTTAAAGAACACACATAAGGAGTGGAATAAACAACAAATGTAAAATTCTACTCGAGACTTAAAAAACACAATAAAGGACTGGGATCATTCAAACGGAGAAGGCAATTTCAGATTTAAACAACACACAGGAGGAGTAATAAAATAACGAACGAAGAACTCTAGCTGAGAGTTAAACAAAACACAATACACATATTTGAGAGATATAAAGGACACACTTTGGAGAGAGAAGAACAAAAAAGGAATAACTCTACTCGAGAGATAAACAACACACTAAAGGAGTGGGTTAATGTCAAGGAAGAAGTCTATTCGAAATTTAAACAATACACAGAAGGAGTAAGAGTATCACAAACGAAGAACACTACTTGAGAATTAATAAACACACATATGGATTGGGATAAACAAAAAATGTAAAATTCTACTCGTGGGTTAAATAAACAATAATGGGAGAGAGATAATTATAAACGTAGAAGGCAATTTGAGATTTAAACAACACACAAAAGGAGTTATAAAATAACGAACGAAGAACTCTACTTGAGAGTTAAACAAAACACAAAAGGTATTGAATAAACAACAAACGAACAGCTCTACTTGAGAGATATAAAGGACACACTTTGGAGAGGGAAGAACACAAAATTAATAACTCTACTCGAGAGATAAACAACACACTAAAGTAGTGGGTTAATGTCAAGGAAGAAGTCTATTCGAAATTTAAACAATACACAGAAGGAGTAAGAGTATCACAAACGAAGAACACTACTTGAGAATTAATAAACACACATATGGATTGGAATAAACAACAAATGTAAAATTCTACTCGTGGGTTAAATAAATCAATAATGGGATAGAGATAATTACAAACGTAGAAGGCAATTTGAGATTTAAACAACACACAAAAGGAGTAATAAAATAACGAACGAAGAACTCTACTTGAGAGTTAAATAAAACACAAAAGGTGTTGAATAAACAACAAACGAACAGCTCTATTTGAGAGATATAAAGGACACACTTTGCAGAGAGAAGAACAACAAATGAATAACTCTACTGGAGAGATAAACAACACACTAAAGTAGTGGGTTAATGTCAAGGAAGAAGTCTATTCGAAATTTAAACAATACACAGAAGGAGTAAGAGTATCACAAATGAAGAACACTACTTGAGAATTAATAAACACACATATGAATTAAGATAAACAACAAATGTAATATTCTACTCGTGGGTTAAGTAAAACAGTAATGGGAGAGAGATAATTACAAACGTAGCAGTCAATTTGAGATTTAAACAACACACAAGAGGAGTAATAAAATAACGAACGAAGAACTCTACTTGATAGTTAAACAAAACACAAAAGGTGTTGAATAAACAACAAACGAATAACTCTACTTGAGAGATATAAAGGACACCTTTGGAGAGGAAGAACAAAAAACGAATAACTCTACTCGAGAGATAAACAACACACTAAAGGAGTGGGATAATGTCAAGGAAGAAGTCTATTAGAAATTTAAACAATACACAGAAGGAGTAAGAGTATCTCAAACGAAGAACACTACATGAGTATTAATAAACACACATATGGATTGGGATAAACAACAAATGTAAAATTCTACTCGTGGGTTAAATAAAACAATAATGGGAGAGAGATAATTACAAACGGAGAAGTCAATTTGAGATTTAAATAACACACAAGAGGAGTAATGAAATAACGAACGAAGAACTCTACTTGAGAGTTAAACAAAACACAAAAGGTGTTGAATAAACAACAAACGAACAACTCTACTTGAGAGATATAAACAACAAACTTTGGAGTGGGACAAACAACAAGCGAACAACTCTACTCGAGAGCTAAACAACACACTAAAAGGTGGGATAATGTCAAACAAAGTAGTCTATTCGAGATTTAAACAATACACAGAAGGAGTAAGAGTATTACAAACGAAGAACACTACTTAAGAGTTAAAGAACACACATAAGGAGTGGGATAAATAACAAATGTAAAATTCTACTCGAGACATAAGCAACACAATAAAGGACTGGGATAATTACAAACGGAGAAGGGATTTGAGATTTAAACAACACACAGTTGGAGTAATAAAATAACGAACGAAGAACTCTAGTTGAGAGTTAAACAAAACACAAAAGGTGTTGAATAAACAACAAACGAACAACTCTACTTGAGAGATATAAACAACAAACTTTGGAGTGGGACAAACAACAAACGAACAACTACTCGAGAGCTACACAACACACTAAAGGAGTGGGATAATGTCAAACAAAGAAGTCTATTCAGATTTATACAATAGACAGAAGGAGTAAGAGTATCACAAACGAAGAACACTAGTTAAGAGTTAAAGAACACACATAAGGAGTGGGATAAACAACAAATGTAAAATTCTACTCGAGACTTAAAAAACACAATAAAGGACTGGGATCATTACAAAAGGAGAAGGCAATTTGAGATTTAAACAACACACAGGAGGAGTAATAAAATAACGAACAAAGAACTCTACCTGAGAGTTAAACAAAACACAAAAGGTGTTGAATAAACAACAAACGAACAGCTCTATTTGAGAGATATAAAGGACACACTTTGGAGAGAGAAGAACAAAAAATGAATAACTCTACTCGAGAGATAAACAATACACTAAAGGAGTAAGAGTATCACAAACGAAGAACACTACTTGAGAATTAATAAACACACATATGGATTGGGATAAACAACAAATGTAAAATTCTACTCGTGGGTTAAATAAAACAATAATGGGAGAGATATAATTACAAACGTAGAAGGCAATTTGAGATTTAAACAACACACAAAAGGAGTAATAAAATAACGAACGAAGAACTCTACTTGAGAGTTAAACAAAACGCAAAAGGAGTTGAATAAACAACAAACGAACAACTCTACTTGAGAGATATAAACGACACACTTTGGATAGGGAAGAACAACAAACGAATAACTCTACTCGAGAGTTAAACAACACACTAAAGGAGTGGGATAATGTCAAGGAAGAAGTCTATTCGAAATTTAAACAATACACAGAAGGAGTAAGAGTATCACAAACGAAGAACACTACTTGAGAATTAATCAACACACATATGAATTGGGATAAACAACAAATGTAAAATTCTACTTGGGAGTTAAATAAAACAATAATGGGAGAGAGATCATTACAAACAGAGAAGTCAATTTGAGATTTAAACAACACACATGAGGAGTAATAAAATAACGAACGAAGAACTCTTCTTGAGAGTTAAACAAAACACAAAAGGTGTTGAATAAACAACAAACGAACACCTCTAGTTGAGAGATATAAAGGACACACTTTGGAGAGGGAAGAAAAAAAAATGAATAACTCTACTCGAGAGATAAACAACACACTAAAGGAATGTGATAATGTCAAGGAAGAAGTCTATTCGAAATTTAAACAATACACAGAAGGAGTAAGAGTATCACAAACGAAGAACACTACTTGAGAATTAATCAACACACATATGAATTGGGATAAACAACAAATCCAAAATTCTACTCGGGAGTTAATTAAAACAATAATGGGAGAGAGATCATTATAAACGGAGAAGTCAATTTGAGATTTAAACAACACACATCAAGATTAATAAAATAACGAACGAAGAACTCTACTTGAGAGTTAAACAAAACACCAAAGGTGTTGAATAAACAACAAACGAACAACTCTACTTGAGAGATATAAACATCAAACTTTGGAGATGGATGCACAACAAACGAACAACTCTACTCGAGAGTTAAACAAGACACTAAGGAAGTGGGATAGTGTCAAACAAAGAAGTCTATTCGAGATTTAAACAATACACAGAAGGAGTACTTAAGATTTAAACAACTCTACTTGAGAGATATAAAGAACACACTTTGGAGAGGGAAGAACAAAGAACGAATAACTCTACTCGAGAGATAAACAATACACTAAAGGAGTGGGATAATGTCATGGAAGAAGTATATTCGAAATTTAAACAATACACAGAAGGAGTAAGAGTATCACAAACGAAGAACACTACTTGAGAATTAATAAACACACATATGGATTGGGATAAACAACAAATGTAAAATTCAACTCGTGGGTTAAATACAACAATAATGGGAGAGAGATAATTACAAACGGAGAAGTCAATTTGAGATTTAAACAACACACAAGAGGAGTAGTTTGTATCTCCCCCCTCTGGTCTTGTTTCTGGATCCTCTGATCAATACTCGTTAAAACCTGGCTTGACTTCTTAAAATTCGTGACATACTGGACGATGGGGTAACCAAGATTACGACGTGAACTATCTTACTATTAGTATCTACCCTTTTACCTTAAAAAAAAAAACACAAGAGGAGTAATAACATAACGAACGAAGAACTCTACTTGAGAGTTAAACAAATCACAAAAGGTGTTGAATAAACAACAAACGAACAACTCTACTTGAGAGATATAAATGTCACACTTTGGAGAGGGAAGAACAAAAAATGAATAACTCTACTCGAGAGGTAAACAACACACTAAAGGAGTGGGATCATGTGAAACAAAGAAGTCTATTCGAGATTTAAACAATACACGTAAGAATGCAGTATCACAAACGAAGAACACTACTTAAGAGTTAAAGAACACACATAAGGAGTGGGATAAACAACAAATGTAAATTCTACTCGAGAGTTAAACAACACAATAAAGGAGTGGGATAATTACAAATGGAGAAGACAATTTGATATTTAAACAACACACAGGAGGAGTAATAAAATAACGAACGAAGAACTCTACTTGAGAGTTAAACAAAACGCAAAAGGAGTTGAATAAACAACAAACGAACAACTCTACTTGAGAGATATAAACGACACACTTTAGATAGAGAAGGACAACAAACGAATAACTCTACTCGAGAGTTAAACAACACACTAAAGGAGTGGGATAATGTCAAGGAAGAAGTCTATTTGAAATTTAAACAATACACAGAAGGAGTAAGAGTATCACAAACGAAGAACACTACTTGAGAATTAATCAACACACATATGAATTGGGATAAACAACAAATGTAAAATTCTACTTAGGAGTTAAATAAAACAATAATGGGAGAGAGATCATTACAAACGGAGAAGTCAATTTTAGATTTAAACAACACACATGAGGAGTAATAAAATAACGAACGAAGAACTCTTCTTGAGAGTTAAACAAAACACAAAAGGTGTTGAATAAACAACAAACGAACAACTCTAGTTGAGAGATATAAAGGACACACATTGGAGAGGGAAGAACAAAAAACGAATAACTCTACTCGAGATATAAACAACACACTAAAGGAATGTGATAATGTCAAGGAAGAAGTCTATTCGAAATTTAAACAATACACAGAAGGAGTAAGAGTATCACAAACGAAGAACACTACTTGAGAATTAATCAACACACATATGAATTGGGATAAACAACAAATCCAAAATTCTACTCGGGAGTTAAATAAAACAATAATGGGAGAGAGATCATTACAAACGGAGAAGTCAATTTGAGATTTAAACAACACACATGAAGATTAATAAAATAACGAACGAAGAACTCTACTTGAGAGTTAAACAAAACACCAAAGGTGTTGAATAAACAACAAACGAACAACTCTACTTGAGAGATATAAACATCAAACTTTGGAGATAGATGCACAACAAACGAACAACTCTACTCGAGAGTTAAACAAGACACTAAAGAAGTGGGGCAATTTGAGATTTAAACAACACACGGGAGGAGTAATAAAATAACGAATGAAGAACTCTACCTAAGAGTTAAACAAAACACAAAAGGTGTTGAATAAACAACAAACGAACAACTCTACTTGAGATATATAAGCAACAAACTTTGGAGTGGGACAAACAACAAACTAACAACTCTACCCGAGAGCTAAACAACACACTAAAGGAGTGGGATAATGTCAAATAAAGAAGTCTATTCGAGATTTATACAATAGACAGAAGGAGTAAGAGTATCACAAACGAAGAACACTACTTAAGAGTTAAAGAACACACATAAGGAGTGGAATAAACAACAAATGTAAAATTCTACACGAGACTTAAAAAACACAATAAAGAACTGGGATCATTCAAACGGAGAAGGCAATTTCAGATTTAAACAACACACAGGAGGAGTAATAAAATAACGAACGAAGAACTCTAGCTGAGAGTTAAACAAAACACAATACACATATTTGAGAGATATAAAGGACACACTTTGGAGAGAGAAGAACAAAAAAGGAATAACTCTACTCGAGAGATAAACAACACACTAAAGGAGTGGGTTAATGTCAAGGAAGAAGTCTATTCGAAATTTAAACAATACACAGAAGGAGTAAGAGTATCACAAACGAAGAACACTACTTGAGAATTAATAAACACACATATGGATTGGGATAAACAAAAAATGTAAAATTCTACTCGTGGGTTAAATAAACAATAATGGGAGAGAGATAATTATAAACGTAGAAGGCAATTTGAGATTTAAACAACACACAAAAGGAGTTATAAAATAACGAACGAAGAACTCTACTTGAGAGTTAAACAAAACACAAAAGGTATTGAATAAACAACAAACGAACAGCTCTACTTGAGAGATATAAAGGACACACTTTGGAGAGGGAAGAACACAAAATTAATAACTCTACTCGAGAGATAAACAACACACTAAAGTAGTGGGTTAATGTCAAGGAAGAAGTCTATTCGAAATTTAAACAATACACAGAAGGAGTAAGAGTATCACAAACGAAGAACACTACTTGAGAATTAATAAACACACATATGGATTGGAATAAACAACAAATGTAAAATTCTACTCGTGGGTTAAATAAATCAATAATGGGATAGAGATAATTACAAACGTAGAAGGCAATTTGAGATTTAAACAACACACAAAAGGAGTAATAAAATAACGAACGAGGAACTCTACTTGAGAGTTAAATAAAACACAAAAGGTGTTGAATAAACAACAAACGAACAACTCTAGTTGAGAGATATAAAGGACACACATTGGAGAGGGAAGAACAAAAAACGAATAACTCTACTCGAGATATAAACAACACACTAAAGTAGTGGGTTAATGTCAAGGAAGAAGTCTATTCGAAATTTAAACAATACACAGAAGGAGTAAGAGTATCACAAACGAAGAACACTACTTGAGAATTAATAAACACACATATGAATTAAGATAAACAACAAATGTAATATTCTACTCGTGGGTTAAGTAAAACAGTAATGGGAGAGAGATAATTACAAACGTAGCAGTCAATTTGAGATTTAAACAACACACAAGAGGAGTAATAAAATAACGAACGAAGAACTCTACTTGATAGTTAAACAAAACACAAAAGGTGTTGAATAAACAACAAACGAATAACTCTACTTGAGAGATATAAAGGACACACTGTTGAGAGGGAAGAACAAAAAACGAATAACTCTACTCGAGAGATAAACAACACACTAAAGGAGTGGGATAATGTCAAGGAAGAAGTCTATTAGAAATTTAAACAATACACAGAAGGAGTAAGAGTATCTCAAACGAAGAACACTACATGAGTATTAATAAACACACATATGGATTGGGATAAACAACAAATGTAAAATTCTACTCGTGGGTTAAATAAAACAATAATGGGAGAGAGATAATTACAAACGGAGAAGTCAATTTGAGATTTAAATAACACAAGAGGAGTAATGAAATACGAGCGAAGAACTCTACTTGAGAGTTAAACAAAACACAAAAGGTGTTGAATAAACAACAAACGAACAACTCTACTTGAGAGATATAAACAACAAACTTTGGAGTGGGACAAACAACAAACGAACAACTCTACTCGAGAGCTAAACAACACACTAAAGGAGTGGGATAATGTCAAACAAAGTAGTCTATTCAGATTTAAACAATACATGGAAGGAGTAAGAGTATTACAAGCGAACACTACTTAAGAGTTAAAGAACACACATAAGGAGTGGGATAAATAACAAATGTAAAATTCTACTCGAGACATAAGCAACACAATAAAGGACTGGGATAATTACAAACGGAGAAGGGATTTGAGATTTAAACAACACACAGTTGGAGTAATAAAATAACGAACGAAGAACTCTAGTTGAGAGTTAAACAAAACACAAAAGGTGTTGAATAAACAACAAACGAACAACTCTACTTGAGAGACATAAACAACAATCTTTGGAGTGGGACAAACAACAAACGAACAACTCTACTCGAGAGCTAAACAACACACTAAAGGAGTGGGATAATGTCAAACAAAGTAGTCTATTCGAGATTTAAACAATACACAGAAGGAGTAAGAGTATTACAAACGAAGAACACTACTTAAGAGTTAAAGAACACACATAAGGAGTGGGATAAATAACAAATGTAAAATTCTACTCGAGACATAAGCAACACAATAAAGGACTGGGATAATTACAAACGGAGAAGGGATTTGAGATTTAAACAACACACAGTTGGAGTAATAAAATAACGAACGAAGAACTCTAGTTGAGAGTTAAACAAAACACAAAAGGTGTTGAATAAACAACAAACGAACAACTCTACTTGAGAGATATAAACAACAAACTTTGGAGTGGGACAAACAACAAACGAACAACTCTACTCGAGAGCTAAACAACACACTAAAGGAGTGGGATAATGTCAAACAAAGTAGTCTATTCGAGATTTAAACAATACACAGAAGGGGTAAGAGTATTACAAACGAAGAACACTACTTAAGAGTTAAAGAACACACATAAGGAGTGGGATAAATAACAAATGTAAAATTCTACTCGAGACATAAGCAACACAATAAAGGACTGGGATAATTACAAACGGAGAAGGGATTTGAGATTTAAACAACACACAGTTGGAGTAATAAAATAACGAACGAAGAACTCTACTTGATAGTTAAACAAAACACAAAAGGTGTTGAATAAACAACAAACGAATAACTCTACTTGAGAGATATAAAGGACACACTGTTGAGAGGGAAGAACAAAAAACGAATAACTCTACTCGAGAGATAAACAACACACTAAAGGAGTGGGATAATGTCAAGGAAGAAGTCTATTAGAAATTTAAACAATACACAGAAGGAGTAAGAGTATCTCAAACGAAGAACACTACATGAGTATTAATAAACACACATATGGATTGGGATAAACAACAAATGTAAAATTCTACTCGTGGGTTAAATAAAACAATAATGGGAGAGAGATAATTACAAACGGAGAAGTCAATTTGAGATTTAAATAACACACAAGAGGAGTAATGAAATAACGAACGAAGAACTCTACTTGAGAGTTAAACAAAACACAAAAGGTGTTGAATAAACAACAAACGAACAACTCTACTTGAGAGATATAAACAACAAACTTTGGAGTGGGACAAACAACAAACGAACAACTCTACTCGAGAGCTAAACAACACACTAAAGGAGTGGGATAATGTCAAACAAAGTAGTCTATTCGAGATTTAAACAATACACAGAAGGAGTAAGAGTATTACAAACGAAGAACACTACTTAAGAGTTAAAGAACACACATAAGGAGTGGGATAAATAACAAATGTAAAATTCTACTCGAGACATAAGCAACACAATAAAGGACTGGGATAATTACAAACGGAGAAGGGATTTGAGATTTAAACAACACACAGTTGGAGTAATAAAATAACGAACGAAGAACTCTAGTTGAGAGTTAAACAAAACACAAAAGGTGTTGAATAAACAACAAACGAACAACTCTACTTGAGAGATATAAACAACAAACTTTGGAGTGGGACAAACAACAAACGAACAACTCTACTCGAGAGCTACACAACACACTAAAGGAGTGGGATAATGTCAAACAAAGAAGTCTATTCGAGATTTATACAATATACAGAAGGAGTAAGAGTATCACAAACGAAGAACACTAGTTAAGAGTTAAAGAACACACATAAGGAGTGGGATAAACAACAAATGTAAAATTCTACTCGAGACTTAAAAAACACAATAAAGGACTGGGATCATTACAAAAGGAGAAGGCAATTTGAGATTTAAACAACACACAGGAGGAGTAATAAAATAACGAACAAAGAACTCTACCTGAGAGTTAAACAAAACACAAAAGGTGTTGAATAAACAACAAACGAACAGCTCTATTTGAGAGATATAAAGGACACACTTTGGAGAGAGAAGAACAAAAAATGAATAACTCTACTCGAGAGATAAACAATACACTAAAGGAGTAAGAGTATCACAAACGAAGAACACTACTTGAGAATTAATAAACACACATATGGATTGGGATAAACAACAAATGTAAAATTCTACTCGTGGGTTAAATAAAACAATAATGGGAGAGATATAATTACAAACGTAGAAGGCAATTTGAGATTTAAACAACACACAAAAGGAGTAATAAAATAACGAACGAAGAACTCTACTTGAGAGTTAAACAAAACACAAAAGGTGTTGAACAAACAACAAACGAACAGCTCTACTTGAGAGATATAAAGGACACACTTTGGAGAGGGAAGAACAAAAAATGAATAACTCTACTCGAGAGATAAACAACACATTAAAGGAGTGGGATAATGTCAAGGAAGAAGTCTATTCGAAATTTAAACAATACACAAAAGGATTAAGAATATCACAAACGAAGAACACTACTTGAGAATTAATAAACACACATATGGATTGGGATAAACAACAAATGTAAAATTCTACTCGTGGGTTAAATAAAACAATAATGGGAGAGGGATAATTACAAACGGAGAAGTCAATTTGAGATTTAAACAACACATAGGAGGAGTAATAAAATTACGAACGAAGAACTCTACTTGAGAGTTCAACAAAACACAAAAGGTGTTGACTAAACGACAAACGAACAACTCTATTTGACAGATATAAAGGACACACTTTGGAGAGAGAAGAACAAAAAATGAATAAGCATTTCGAGAGATAAACAACACACTAAAGGAGTGGGTTAATGTCAAGGAAGAAGTCTATTCGAAATTTAAACAATACACAGAAGGAGTAAGAGTATCACAAACGAAGAACACTACTTGAGAATTAATAAACACACATATGGATTGGGATAAACAAAAAATGTAAAATTCTACTCGTGGGTTAAATAAAACAATAATGGGAGAGAGATAATTAAAAACGTAGAAGTCAATTTGAGATTTAAACAACACACAACAGGAGTAATAAAATATCGAACGAAGAACTCTACTTGAGAGTTAAATAAAACACAAAAGGTGTTGAATAAACAACAAACGAACAGCTCTATTTGAGAGATATAAAGGACACACTTTGGAGAGAGAAGAACAAAAAATGAATAACTCTACTCGAGAGATAAACAACACACTAAAGTAGTGGGTTAATGTCAAGGAAGAAGTCTATTCGAAATTTAAACAATACACAGAAGGAGTAAGAGTATCACAAACGAAGAACACTACTTGAGAATTAATAAACACACATATGGATTGGGATAAACAAAAAATGTAAAATTCTACTCTTGGGTTAAATAAATCAATAATGGGATAGAGATAATTACAAACGTAGAAGGCAATTTGAGATTTAAACAACACATAAAAGGAGTAATAAAATAACGAACGAAGAACTCTACTTGAGAGTTAAACAAAACACAAAAGGTATTGAATAAACAACAAACGAACAGCTCTACTTGAAAGATATAAAGGACACACTTTGGAATGGGACAAACAACAAACGAACAACTCTACTCGAGAGCTATACAACACACTAAAGGAGTGGTATAATGTCAAATAAACAAGTCTATTCGAGATTTATACAATAGACAGAAGGAGTAAGAGTATGACAAAGGAAGAACACTACTTAAGAGTGAAAGAACACACATAAGGAGTGAGATGAACAACAAATGTAATATTCTACTCGTGGGTTAAGTAAAACAATAATGGGAGAGAGATAATTACAAATGTAGAAGTCAATTTGAGATTTAAACAACACACATGAGGAGTAATAAAATAACGAACGAAGAACTATACCTGAGAGTTAAACAAAACACAAAAGGTGTTGAATAAACAACAAACGAACAGCTCTATTTGAGAGATATAAAGGACACACTGTTGAGAGGGAAGAACAAAAAATGAATAACTCTACTCGAGAGATAAACAACACACTAAAGGAGTGGGATAATGTCATGGAAGAAGTCTATTCGAAATTTAAATAATACACAGAAGGAGTAAGAGTATCACAAACGAAGAACACTACATGAGTATTAATAAACACACATATGGATTGGGATAAACAACAAATGTAAAATTCTACTCGTGGGTTAAATAAAACAATAATGGGAGAGAGATAATTACAAACGGAGAAGTCTATTTGAGATTTAAACAACACACTAGAGGAGTAATAAAATAACGAACGAAGAACTCTACTTGAGAGTTAAACAAAACACAAAAGGTGTTGAATAAACAACAAACGAACAGCTCTACTTGAAAGATATAAAGGACACACTTTGGAATGGGACAAACAACAAACGAACAACTCTACTCGAGAGCTATACAACACACTAAAGGAGTGGTATAATGTCAAATAAACAAGTCTATTCG
Organism: Plantago major; assembly: GCA_026545765.1. Taxonomy (NCBI): domain Eukaryota; kingdom Viridiplantae; phylum Streptophyta; class Magnoliopsida; order Lamiales; family Plantaginaceae; genus Plantago; species Plantago major. The sequence continues at coordinate 76,782 of JAIFAC010000044.1, forward strand.
AGATTTATACAATAGACAGAAGGAGTAAGAGTATGACAAAGGAAGAACACTACTTAAGAGTGAAAGAACACACATAAGGAGTGAGATGAACAACAAATGTAATATTCTACTCGTGGGTTAAGTAAAACAATAATGGGAGAGAGATAATTACAAATGTAGAAGTCAATTTGAGATTTAAACAACACACATGAGGAGTAATAAAATAACGAACGAAGAACTATACCTGAGAGTTAAACAAAACACAAAAGGTGTTGAATAAACAACAAACGAACAGCTCTATTTGAGAGATATAAAGGACACACTGTTGAGAGGGAAGAACAAAAAATGAATAACTCTACTCGAGAGATAAACAACACACTAAAGGAGTGGGATAATGTCATGGAAGAAGTCTATTCGAAATTTAAATAATACACAGAAGGAGTAAGAGTATCACAAACGAAGAACACTACATGAGTATTAATAAACACACATATGGATTGGGATAAACAACAAATGTAAAATTCTACTCGTGGGTTAAATAAAACAATAATGGGAGAGAGATAATTACAAACGGAGAAGTCTATTTGAGATTTAAACAACACACTAGAGGAGTAATAAAATAACGAACGAAGAACTCTACTTGAGAGTTAAACAAAACACAAAAGGTGTTGAATAAACAACAAACGAACAACTCTACTCGAGAGATAAACAACACATTAAAGGATTGGGATAATGTCAAGGAAGAAGTCTATTCGAAATTTAAACAATACACAAAAGGATTAAGAATATCACAAACGAAGAACACTACTTGAGAATTAATAAACACACATATGGATTGGGATAAACAACAAATGTAAAATTCTACTCGTGGGTTAAATAAAACAATAATGGGAGAGAGATAATTACAAACGGAGAAGTCAATTTGAGATTTAAACAACACATAGGAGGAGTAATAAAATTACGAACGAAGAACTCTACTTGAGAGTTCAACAAAACACAAAAGGTGTTGACTAAACGACAAACGAACAACTCTATTTGACAGATATAAAGGACACACTTTGGAGAGAGAAGAACAAAAAATGAATAACTGTACTCGAGAGATAAACAACACACTAAAGGAGTGGGTTAATGTCAAGGAAGAAGTCTATTCGAAATTTAAACAATACACAGAAGGAGTAAGAGTATCACAAACGAAGAACACTACTTGAGAATTAATAAACACATATATGGATTGGGATAAACAACAAATGTAAAATTCTACTCGTGGGTTAAATAAAACAATAATGGGAGAGAGATAATTAAAAACGTAGAAGTCAATTTGAGATTTAAACAACACACAACAGGAGTAATAAAATATCGAACGAAGAACTTTACTTGAGAGTTAAATAAAACACAAAAGGTGTTGAATAAACAACAAACGAACAGCTCTATTTGAGAGATATAAAGGACACACTTTGGAGAGAGAAGAACAAAAAATGAATAACTCTACTCGAGAGATAAACAACACACTAAAGTAGTGGGTTAATGTCAAGGAAGAAGTCTATTCGAAATTTAAACAATACACAGAAGGAGTAAGAGTATCACAAACGAAGAACACTACTTGAGAATGAATAAACACACATATGGATTGGGATAAACAAAAAATGTAAAATTCTACTCGTGGGTTAAATAAATCAATAATGGGATAGAGATAATTACAAACGTAGAAGGCAATTTGAGATTTAAACAACACACAAGAGGAGTAATAAAATAACGAACGAAAAACTCTACTTGAGAGTTAAACAAAACACAAAAGGTATTGAATAAACAAGAAACGAAAAGCTCTACTTGAAAGATATAAAGGACACACTTTGGAATGGGACAAACAACAAACGAACAACTCTACTCGAGAGCTATACAACACACTAAAGGAGTGGTATAATGTCAAACAAACAAGTCTATTCGAGATTTATACAATAGACAGAAGGAGTAAGAGTATGACAAAGGAAGAACACTACTTAAGAGTGAAAGAACACACATAAGGAGTGAGATTAACAACAAATGTAATATTCTACTCGTGGGTTAAGTAAAACAATAATGGGAGAGAGATAATTACAAATGTAGAAGTCAATTTGAGATTTAAACAACACACATGAGGAGTAATAAAATAACGAACGAAGAACTCTACTTGATAGTTATACAAAACACAAAAGGTGTTGAATAAACAACAAACGAGTAACTCTATTTGAGAGATATAAAGGACACACTGTTGAGAGGGAAGAACAAAAAATGAATAACACTACTCGAGAGATATACAACACACTAATGGAGTGGGATAATGTCATGGAAGAAGTCTATTCGAAATTTAAATAATACACAGAAGGAGTAAGAGTATCACAAACGAAGAACACTACATGAGTATTAATAAACACACATAAGGATTGGGATAAACAACAAATGTAAAATACTACTCGTGGGTTAAATAAAACAATAATGGGAGAGAGATAATTACAAACGGAGAAGTCAATTTGAGATTTAAATAACACACAAGAGGAGTAATAAAATAACGAACGAAGAACTCTACTTGAGAGTTAAACAAAACACAAAAGGTGTTGAATAAACAGCAAACGAACAACTCTATTTGAGAGATATAAACAACAAACTTTGGAGTGGGACGAACAACAAACGAACAAATCTACTCGAGAGCTAAACAACACACTAAAGGAGTGGGATAATGTCAAACAAAGAAGTCTATTCGAGATTTAAACAATACACAGAAGGAGTAAGAGTATCACAAACGAAGAACACTACTTAAGTGTTAAAGAACACACATGAGGAGTGGGATAAACAACAAATATAAAATTCTACTCGAGACAGAAGCAACACAATAAAGGACTGGGATAATTACAAACGGAGAAGGCATTTGAGATTTAAACAACACACGGGAGGAGTAATAAAATAACGAACGAAGAACATTACTTGAGAGTTAAACAAAACACAAAAGGTGTTGAATAAACAACAAACGAACAACTCTACTTGAGAGATATAAACAAGAAACTTTGGAGTGGGACGAACAACAAACGAACAACTCTACTCGAGAGCTACACAACACACTAAAGGAGTGGTATAATGTCAAACCAAGAAGTCTATTCAAGATTTATACAATAGACAGAAGGAGTAAGAGTATCACAAAGGAAGAACACTACTTAAGAGTGAATGAACACACAAAAGGAGTGGGATAAACAACAAATGTAAAATTCTACTCGAGACTTAAAAAAACACAATAAAGGACAGGGATCATTACAAACGGAGAAGGCAATTTGAGATTTAAACAACACACATGAGGAGTAATAAAATAACGAACGAAGAACTCTACCTGAGAGTTAAACAAAACACAAAAGGTGTTGAATAAACAACAAACGAACAGCTCTATTTGAGAGATATAAAAGACACACTTTGGAGAGAGAAGAACAAGAAATGAATAACTCTACTTGAGAGATAAACAACACACTAAAGGAGTGGGTTAATGTCAAGGAAGAAGTCTATTCGAAATTTAAACAATACACAGAAGGAGTAAGAGTATCACAAACGAAGAAGACTACATGAGTATTAATAAACACACATATGGATTAAGATAAACAACAAATGTAAAATTCTACTCGTGGGTTAAGTAAAACAGTAATGGGAGAGAGATAATTACAAACGTAGCAGTCAATTTGATATTTAAACAACACACAAGAGGAGTAATAAAATAACGAACGAAGAACTCTACGTGATAGTTAAACAAAACACAAAAGGTGTTGAATAAAAAACAAACGAATAACTCTACTTGAGAGATATAAAGGACACACTGTTGAGAGGGAAGAACAAAAAACGAAGAACTCTACTCGAGAGATAAACAACACACTAAAGGAGTGGGATAATGTCAAGGAAGAAGTCTATTAGAAATTTAAACAATACACAGAAGGAGTAAGAGTATCACAAACGAAGAACACTACATGAGTATTAATAAACACACATATGGATTGGGATAAACAACAAATGTAAAATTCTACTCGTGGGTTAAATAAAACAATAATGGGAGAGAGATAATTACAAACGGAGAAGTCAATTTGAGATTTAAATAACACACAAGAGGAGTAATAAAATAACGAACGAAGAACTCTACTTGAGAGTTAAACAAAACACAAAAGGTGTTGAATAAACAACAAACGAACAACTCTACTTGAGAGATATAAACAACAAACTTTGGAGTGGGACAAACAACAAACGAACAACTCTACTCGAGAGCTAAACAACACACTAAAGGAGTGGGATAATGTCAAACAAAGTAGTCTATTCGAGATTTAAACAATACATAGAAGGAGTAAGAGTATTACAAACGAAGAACACTACTTAAGAGTTAAAGAACACACATAAGGAGTGGGATAAAAAACAAATGTAAAATTTTACTCGAGATATAAGCAACACAATAAAGGACTGGGATAATTACAAACGGAGAAGGCATTTGAGATTTAAACAACACACAGGAGGAGTAATAAAATAACGAACGAAGAACTCTAGTTGAGAGTTAAACAAAACACAAAAGGTGTTGAATAAACAACAAACGAATAACTCTATTTGAGAGATATAAAGGACACACTGTTGAGAGGGAAGAACAAAAAACGAATAACTCTACTCGAGACATAAACAACACACTAAATGAGTGGGAAATGTCATGGAAGAAGTCTATTCGAAATTTAAACAATACACAAAAGGAGTAAGAGTATCACAAACGAAGAACACTACATGAGTATTAATAAACACACATATGGATTGGGATAAACAACAAATGTAAAATTCTACTCGTGGGTTAAATAAAACAATAATGGGAGAGAGATAATTACAAACGGAGAAGTCAATTTGAGATTTAAATAACACACAAGAGGAGTAATAAAATAACGAACGAAGAACTCTACTTGAGAGTTAAACAAAACACAAAAGGTGTTGAATAAACAGCAAACGAACAACTCTACTTGAGAGATATAAACAACAAACTTTGGAGTGGGACTAACAACAAACGAACAACTCTACTCGAGAGCTAAACAACACACTAAAGGAGTGGGATAATGTCAAACAAAGAAGTCTATTCGAGATTTAAACAATACACAGAAGGAGTAAGAGTATCACAAACGAAGAACACTACTTAAGAGTGAAAGAACACACATAAGGAGTGGGATAAACAACAAATGTAAAATTCTACTCGAGACAGAAGCAACACAATAAAGGACTGGGATAATTACAAACGGAGAAGGCATTTGAGATTTAAACAACACACGGGAGGAGTAATAAAATAACGAACGAAGAACTTTACTTGAGAGTTAAACAAAACACAAAATGTGTTGAATAAACAACAAACGAACAACTCTACTTGAGAGATATAAACAACAAACTTTGGAGTGGGACGAACAACAAACAAACAACTCTACTCGAGAGCTACACAACATACTAAAGGAGTGGTGTATTGTCAAACAAAGATGTCGATTCAAGATTTATACAATAGACAGAAGGAGTAAGAGTATCACAAAGGAAGAACACTACTTAAGAGTGAAAGAAGACACAAAAGGAGTGGGATAAACAACGAATGTAAAATTCTACCCGAGACTTAAAAAAACACAATAAAGGACAGGGATCATTACAAACGGAGAAGGCAATTTGAGATTTAAACAACACACAGGAGGAGTAATAAAATAACGAACGAAGAACTCTACCTGAGAGTTAAACAAAACACAAAAGGTGTTGAATAAACAACAAACGAACAGCTCTATTTGAGAGATATAAAGGACACACTTTGGAGAGAGAAGAAAAAGAAATGAATAACTCTACTGGAGAGATAAACAACACACTAAAGGAGTGGGTTAATGTCAAGGAAGAAGTCTATTCGAAATTTAAACAATACACAGAAGGAGTAAGAGTATCACAAACGAAGAACACTACTTGAGAATTAATAAACACACATATGGATTGGGATAAACAACAAATGTAAAATTCTACTCGTGGGTTAAATAAAACAATAATGGGAGAGAGATAATTACAAACGTAGAAGCCAATTTGAGATTTATACAACACACAAAAGGAGTAATAAAATAACGAACGAAGAACTCTATTTGAGAGTTAAACAAAACTCAAAAGGTGTTGAATAAACAACAAACGAACAGCTCTACTTGAGAGATATAAAGGACACACTTTGGAGAGGTAAGAACAAAAAATGAATAACTCTACTCGAGAGATAAACAACACACTAAAGGAGTGGGATAATGTCAAGGATGAAGTCTATTCGAAATATAAACTATACACAGGAGTAAGAGTATCAAAAACGAAGAACATTACTTGAGAATTAATAAACACACATATGGATTGGGATAAACAACAAATGTAAAATTCTACTCGTGGGGTTAAATAAAACAATAAAGGGAGAGAGATAATTACAAACGGAGAAGTCAATTTGAGATTTAAACAACACACAAGAGGAGTAATAAAATAACGAACGAAGAACTCTACTTGAGAGTTAAACAAAACACAAAAGGTGTTGAATAAACAACAAACGAACAGCTCTACTTGAGAGATATAAAGGACACACTTTGGAGAGGGAAGAACAAAAAATGAATAACTCTACTCGAGAGATAAACAACACACTAAAGAAGTTGGATGATGTCAAGGAAGAAGTCTATTCGAAATTTAAACTATACACAGGAGTAAGAGTATCAAAAACGAAGAACATTACTTGAGAATTAATAAACACACATGGATTAGGATAAACAACAAATATAAATTCTACTCGTGGGTTAAATAAAACAATAATGGGAGCGAGATAATTTCAAACGGAGAAGTCAATTTGGGATTTAAACAACACACAAGAGGAGTAATAAAATAACGAAGGAAGAACTCTACTTGAGAGTTAAAAAAAACACAAAAGGTGTTGAATAAACAACAAACGAACAGCTCTACTTGAGAGATATAAAGGACACACTTTGGAGAGGAAAGAACTGTTGGGGGATAAACCTCTCAACACCAACACTACCACTGCAAGTAACCTAATCCAAGCTCCGCCTCCAACTTGAAGTCCGATAAGAGGGTTGTCCGAGAAAGAGCATCTGACAGGACTAAGTAAGGGGGGGGGGGTTAGAATGGGTTACCCGGATTGCCAAGGTCAATTCGGTAAGAGGCTTCACTCGAAGGAGAGGTGGTAGCTCTCAATGCAATAGTAATGGGAAAGGTATTATGCTCCAGAACACTTACGCTGAGGTCTTGGACCTTGTGCTATATTTATAGTTATCATATACTCATGAGGTAGCTCATAAGATGATGCCAAGTGTACGATCCAGATTTGGACACCAATGCTACCTTTGGCCCATGGCCCATTAGTGAACAATAGTCCAATACCGATAAGTGGGCCTGGGAGGGTAGTTTGGACCTTTTCCCTCTGAGAGTCTTATTCACTGTTGGGTCCGTGTTGGTCCCTTCGAATCTGTCACCTTGGTTGATCGCCCTCGGGTGACTCTGGATGTCGAGCCAAGAGTTTCACGGAAGTATCTCGATGGTTACATTATATCGTTTGGTCTTAAAGTAATGGTGGCGTCGAGATTCTCTCGTGCGGTCCGTTAAACATCTCTGTCTTGACATGGTCGTTTGGAAGTCCTTTCCTTAGCATTTCGGACTAGGCGTGGGGATGTATGACCTCAGATCTTGGTCGATTCACTTTGGCGGACCATGTGAGGTCGGACCGATCTTGGATTAGCTAGTTAAGCGTGATGCGCTTTAGGACACGCCTATGGCGCCTTTAACGGATTGGACATATTTCCAGATCAACATATGTCCCCCGGTTTCCAAGTATCTTAGTAGAAGATAGTTGGTAACTATGAGGATCGATCGTGTATGCGTGGGCGTGTCCGATCGTTAATTAAGAGAAAAGGAAGAAATCCTTTTGTCGTGATCCGTCGTCCGTGTCCTCAAGGATTCAATATATCTCTTTCCCCTTTTCCGTCTACAACCGAGTTATCACGTATCGGGGAGTAGAAAAAATATTATATCCGAGATATATGTTCCGATGCGGTTAGGATCTGACGTGGTATCTGGAAGTCCGTTGGGCCGATTGTTGAATTTGTCCTCTTCGTAAGCCCAAGAGGCCCAATAGGTTGTCCGTTCGGCCCACGGGAGAAAGATCCCGAGTAAAGGGACGTGACCGTTGGATCAGGACGACATCAACGGTTGGGGTTCAAATCCAAGCAACGTGACTCTTGGCTATCCCATAATGCCCTTATAAATAGTCAGCCCATCAGTCATTTTCACACTTTTAGCAATCTCGAAACTCAGAGCAATCCTTAAGCAATTCAAACAACGCAAGGTCGATCCGAGCAACTGGGACTTGTAAGACTTTTGGAACATCAAGCTGAGATCTATAACCTCGGTACATTACCCAAGTTCGATCATCCGCGGAGCTTCCCTGTTTGAAAATTAGCAAGTAAGTACCCTCCTTTGGCCTTGTTTAAGTTGCCTGTATTCGCTATACGCCTATTGCATGTCTAGTGTAGCTTCCTTCTTTGCTTCCGTAATTGTGGCATCTTGATGGTGGCTCTTGCGATATCTTTGGTTTAGACGTTAGTTGATGTGTTTCTGCTGCATGCTCATAATATGCCAATTTTCCTCATTGATGCCTTGTACTCTTATTTGATAAGTCCCGTCCGACACAACCTGTCTTGACAATGCATGTTTACTTGTAAATCAGTATTGGTTGTTGTATTTGCCCATAAGTTGTTTCTTTCGTCATCGTGCCATAAGGGGCAAATCGTGGTGCCGATGTACAGCAGCGTCTTAGGGTCTTGGGTTCCCTATCCTTCTGTGTATAGAGAATCTTAGGGTTTAAACTTTTTCGCGGACCTCTGGACTTAATAAGACATATAAATGAACTCTCGGACAATAACAATCATCATTTCTGATCCGTTTCCTTCTGCCCTAGGATGTCCGGGAGCGATAGTCAAAACGTTCGCGAGGTGCGGGATTATCAGGATGGAGCAGGTTCGGGCGATGCATCCGTGGACGTGAACGTGTCCGTAGGAGACTATCTCGTGGATGTCCTTTCTTCCAGAGATTCCGACGCTAGGCACGGAGCCCATGAAACAGTTAATCCTCCAACGGACAGGCCAGTGGTCGGAGGCGGTGTTGATGAGGCGAGAACGTTGGTCCAATCTCGGACTATAGGCGGTGTGGGAGGGCCTATTGATCCGAATGCACTTCAACTTGAACGGGCAGGCGACAGCGGGCACGAGGCTCATGACGTGGAGATGTTCGAGGCCGGAGTGGAAGACCGTGTTCTGGTAGAAGCAGGTCCGTCCAAGCCAAGCACATCCGAAAGAACCGAAGGTGTCTTCGAGGACGAAGAAGATGGTGAGGAAGAGGAAGGTGAGGGCGAGGAGGAAGAAGGAGAAGGATCTCCTGTCACTCGTCCCTCTAGACGATCCAGTCGGCGGATTGCATTACATCCTGCTGCGCCCGTTCAGTCCAATCTTCAATTAATCGAAGGTCGTGGTGCAAAGGCTGCCCAAATCAAGTTCCCCCGTCCTGCTTCCGCTGTTACCATAGTGGACCGATTTGGAGAATTAAACACGGACGGACTTCTCCCTACGTGTCCATCCAGGGTTAGGGCGGAGGACATCCCCGAGTGGAGGCGGAAGTGGGAGATCCCTGACTCCATAGAAATCATGGTTCCCAAGCCCGGTCATGCCTTTTACAACCCGCCTGCCGGGTATATGTGCGTGCATGAGGTAGCTTTTGCTTGCGGGTGGAAGGTACCCATTGCAACGGAGTTGAAGCACATCCTAAATCACATTGGGATTGGTCCGAGTCAGGTTATCCCGAAATCCTTGGGTAATCTTATTTGCTTCGTCGTTTTTTGCAAGAAGAAAGGGCAGCTCGTAAACTTTGAGAACTTTAGGCAGCTCTTTCACGTTTCCTTTAGTCCGGGGAATCCCCTTTTCTATACCTTAAGGGAATAGGAAACCTTATAACTTCATTTGTGACTCCATTTCGTCGTTGGGGTCGAAGTGGTGGGACAAGTACGTTTTCGTACGCATGGCTCTGAAACCAGGGGAGTCCGAGAGGCAGCGAGGAACAGTGGGGACTGCCCATAAAGTTTCTGAGGGAGAGCATCCCGGACTGGCGCCCTCTTCCAAAGAATGTGGCTCCGTGGGTGGCGGCAATCCACAAAAAGTATGACCCACCTACCTATCCGTTTCACGGATTAATCTGTCAGCCACTTCCCTACCTTTTCGGACTGACCGGTGAGGTAGATGTGGGAGGGAAGACGGACTTCAGTAAGAATTCGTTGACTGGAGACTTGGCATCTTTCTTCCTCAATATACTCTATTTTGATTACAAGTTTCCGCAATTCCGATAATTCTTCTTTAACCCGCCTGTTTCTAACGCCCTTGGTTTATTGTGCGACTCGGGTTTGACTACATCATGTCGACTCTCGAGAGAAGAAGAGGTTCTGGAGGGAACAACAAGCTTTGGAGGTCGCGGTGGGCAAAGGACCAAGATCATTAACACTTCAGGTCCGCCCATGTCGATCCGAAAAATCTTCTTGTGTTGCCTGAAGAAGAAAGGTGGAGCAAAGGTGAAGACTCCTGGCCTTGGCGGTGCTCGATAAGGGTAAGGCTCACACGCTGGGCCACTGCCAACACTCGAGCTCCAACCCGAGACGTGCTTATGCGGGACGCCATCATCTCGGGGCGAAAAAGGGCGGCAAGCTCGGAGGCTCCTGCTACTGTGAAGAGGCAGCAGTTGTCCGCTGTCCTTCCTGTGGACCAGGCTGCTCTGGATAAGGAATACGAGCATGCTTGCGGACTCCCAGAAATGGAGCGGGTTGGCGGGCTGGATGCTCTATACCAGCGGGTAAGTAATCTGTCCTTGGTTTACCTGTTTTGTTCTTAATGTGATACAGATATAACTTGTATCTACTCGGGTGTTTCCCCAGCTTGAGTGTTTCATCAAGGCCATGCAGTGGAAGGCCAGTGAACGGGCCACCATTGAAGAGGATCTTCATAAGGCTGTGTCCACATCCGCGGATGAGGCGGAAAAAGCGAAGCAGCTGGAGATGAAGCTAAAGGAGAAAGACGTGAACTTCCACAAGCTGAAGACCAGTTGGGAGAAAGTCAAGGTGGAACTCGACCACCAGGAGAGGTTCGTCGATAAGGCGATGCAGGCTTTCCTGGATTTTAAGAACTTCCTGGTCGGTGGCCTCCAATATGTCCGTCTTTACGCCGGCCGTGACTTCTTGCGGTCTGCCTCTTTCAAGTTCCTGATGTCGGACAAGTCGGATGCCTCCCGACTGGATGGGTTTAATGTCTGCGATCGGACAATGCAGATGAGGACTTCTTCCACCAGACTTATTTGGAAGGCGGAGGATTAATCCCTCTGCGGATCTGACGGTGTCGAAGTGCCCGTCGATAGTGTCTCGGACGAGCAGTTGGCTGCATGTGAGTTCGTGGAACTGGTCACCGAGGAAGGCGAAATTGAGATCCAGAACGGCGGGCCTTTCCTTCCTAGGTTCGTCCCGGAAGCGCTTCTAAAAGTGGGCCTTGTACCCTTTGACGATTATCGAGCTTTCCTGTAAAAGTGGTTTGCCCTGCCTTCCCGCGTTCTCGATCTTCCCGCTGATTTCGACTTGTTTGTCCACGCCCAAAATCTTGCGGCGGAAGTCACCAATCGGCCTTAAGCTGAGGAAGCTGGTCCAAGCCAGACTGGGCCCGAATGAGAAGTCCGGGGTATGCCCCGTTAGAAATTTGTATTTGCTGAATTTTGCTGTTGGATTCGAATCGTTTGATAACTTGGAATGTGCTTTCATATTATAACAATGTTTCATAATTTATCCAAGGAGATGAACCTCCTATGCTTCCAAACGTTCACTTGCTCTCTTCTTCGTTCTTTTCTTTATCTGTTGCTCATAAGCTGAGTTATTATAAATTACCCATCTCTTAAGAGCACGGACCGCTGGAGGTGGTATCTGATGTAGAAATCAGACCATCATCTTTCCGATGCTCGGACTGTTCACCCCTTGGGATGCGAGATTCTTCTAGAAGGAGGAAGGTGAAACGGTGAAATAGTCATTATGACTACGTCTTTTCATCTCCTTAGTCGTCGGATGATCGACACATGGCGAGATCTGAAAGACTCGTTGCCACTATAAATAAGGGTGTGGTAATTCTCCTTTTTCACTGTTGTACCTTCCCTCACTCTTTCTTGCATTTTATCTACTTTAGTATCCAGCGAAAGTCGGTGTTCTTTAGAATGTCGGAATCGGGCGATGAAGAGTATAGTCACTGGGTGAACTGTGCTTGCGGGCACATGCATCCGCCCATCTATCCGGGTAGAGGCACCGCACAAGACCCTATTGTCCTGGATTTCGAAGGCGATCCCCCTCAATGTCCAGGAATAGCTAGGAGATTGGCTGAGGAGGAGGGAGGCGGGCCGAGGCTGATCCGTATGAGGATCCGTCTTGTGACTGAGCCAGTCAAATCGAGGTGGAGGCTCGGAATCCCGAGGCTCGACTTCCGGGGTCTGGTGAGGGAGCAAGGCGGGGTATGCCCCGTGGATGCATGTACTTTTCTTCAGACCTTTTCATATTGTTCCTCTATTATGTAAATGTTCGGATAATTTTGTTTATAAAATTCGAACTATTTTTCCTCGGATGGGATCTCCATCTTTTCCTTTTTGCGGACCTCTTCGGATGATACTGACGCATATTCTTTGCAAAAAATGGCTGAGAAACTCGAACGTAGTTGATGGGCTTGTTTAGGCTTGATTGGGTAAACCCGTCTGGCCCAACACTGTTAAGCCCAAATGAATAGTTTAAGCCCATTGTCGACGTCGAAGTTCTGACGTGTCGGACACCCATTGGTTCGCCACTTCTATAATTACTGCGGATCCCTCTTGGCCTTGGTCGTGCAAATCCAACTTCCACTTTCCAAATCTACTCAATAGCAAAAAAGACGGTTTCTTGAATAGTTTCCCCCTCTTGACTCCCGTCCACTCTCCAGTCGGCGTTTATTCTGAGTTCGAGAGTGGAGTGGGTCTAGAGGGGAAAATTGTTGAAGATCAGTCACCGAAAAGCTTAGATCTCAGTTCGAATGCATATCCGCCCGTCTCCTCTACTTTCTTCCATCCCCACTTTAATGGCTCAAATCTCTCTTATATTGGAAATGATTTCCGAATTTCAAGAGAGTTTGAGTCTTTAAAGCCGGCGAGGCGGAAATCTCTTCCTGTCTGCACTTTGTTCTCCCGGATCTGTGGCTTGCATTCCATGTTTCGGGGGTATCCTGAAGGATTCCGGCATGCTTAACCGTTTTCTTGTGCGCAGGTAGAACCAGACCTTTTCGCTTTGACACGGAGGAAGCTTTTTTCTACGGGGAACGATCTTTGCTGGGAGATGATTTCCAGAGACATTTTCTGCCTTGTTCTCGTAGCGTCCGTAGGTCGGATATCGGTCCGAGATTGCAAATTGTACAGACAATATTAAGTGTAATTCATCTTTGTATGGATGAAACCTCTTGCTTTCTTTGTAGCCAATCGAACATTAGATCTCAGATGCGAAGATCGAAAAATCACAAGTCGAAAGATAGAAGTTGTATTGATTTGACGGAAATTCAATTACAACTTGCGGGCTCTATGGCCAATAACAAAAGGATCAAAAAAGAAACAGAACTGACGGAGTTTCGTGTCACAAATGGTTGATATTGAAATGATCAATCGACATGATGGAGCTTCGCGCATTTTTCTTCAAGCATAGAACTTCTGGAGGTTTCTAGCATTCCACGGACGCCTGAGGAGATGTCCGTTCTCATCTTCTAATACATAACTGCCATTTACTTTGGCCCCAATAATCTTGTAGGGTCATTCCCACTTGGGCTTGAGTTTTCCAACATTGCTCAAAATGTCGGCTCGTCGGAGCACTAGATCCCCGACTTGCAAGTTCACCGCATGAACGTTCCTGTTGTAGGCTCGGGCGGCAGTTGCCTGATACCTAAGGATATTCGCCAGTGCATCCGACCTTTTCTGTTCAAACACGTAGCTCGAATATCCGAGCTTCTCGGTTTGCCTTGTCTTCGAACTCTTGGATTCTCAAAGTCTCTACAGCAATCTCGGATGGTATGACTGCCTCGGAACCATACACCAAGGAGAAAGGAGTTTCTTTGGTCGCAGTCCGTGCAGTGGTGCGATGCACCCATAGCACGCCTTCCAGGTCGTCCGCCCAGCTTTCTTGCGAAGTTCTCAACCGCTTCTCGAGGATTTTGACTATTGTTTTGTTTGTGGACTCAGCATGTCCATTGGCTTGCGGGTATCCAACAGATGTAAATCGTTGCTCGATTTTGAAGGACGCCAGCCATTCCTTGAGCCTATGTCACGAGCTGGCGCCATTGTCCGAGGCAGAATCTGGGCAAGCAAAGCGGCAGATGATCTTCTTCGGATAAAGGTCCTTTTCGACTCTGTAATGGTCGCAACAGCCTCGGCTTCTACCCATTTGGTAAAGTACTCCACAGCCACAATAAGAAATTTTTTCTGCTGGGTACCCCTCGGAAATGGTCCAACAATGTCGATACCTCACTGATCGAACGGACACGCTATGACTGACGGAATCATAGGGTTCGTCGGACGATGTGGGATGTTTGCGTAATATTGGCAATCCTGACATCTCCTGGCGTGGTCGGCGGAATCTTTACCGATGGTGGGCCAATAATAGCCTTGTCGTATGATTTTTACGGCGAGGTCCTCCCGGAATGACTCCACAGCTTAGTTGTGTATTTCTCCCAAGACGGATGCAGGCTTCTTGGGGGTTCAAGCATCTCAAGTGGGTCCCGGAGAAAGATCTTTTGTACAGGTCATCACCCATTATAAAATATCTGTTTGCTCGGCACTGCACACTCCTCGATTCTTTTGGATCGGCCGGCAAAGATCCGTCCTTGAGATAGTTAAAAATGTCGGTCATCCAGTTTCTCCCCATGTCAAGTATCATGACCGCCGAACTGGAACCCATGGCGGATGAGGCAGTGATGGTGAGCAGAATTACTCTCCTTGTGTCCAAAGCCGCTGTAGCGGATGCGTACTTTGCCAAGGCATCGGCTCTTTCGTTCCAAACTCTGTCAAACTTTTCCAAGGTGAATTCCTCGAAGTGGCTGGCCTCATTCTTGAGTAGCTCAAGATACTTGATCATCGAAGGACCTTTTGTGGCAAAGCTTCCTGAAAATTGGGCCTCGACAAACTGTGAGTCCGTGTAAGCTTTGACCTTCCGGGCTTGGAGAGACTTGGCCAGTCGCAACCCCATTAAAAGTGCTTCATACTCTGCCTCATTATTGGTAACTTTGAAATCCAGGGAAATCGCATAGTCGAGTTCCGCACCCTGCGGGCTCCTAAGGTAGATTCCAATTCCTCCCACTCTTCCAGTGGAAGAACCATCGACTTCCAATGTCCAAATATCGGAAGGAGGTTTTTTGATTTGGAGATCTCCTGTGAGTTGCTGAGGTTCCGCTCTTGGTTCATCCCCTCCAGTGATTTTCGTTCTGATGCTGTTTGAACTGGGATCTCTGGGATCATTACTAAGTAGAAACATTTGGTTGACCCGAGTTTCCCCCTCTAACCAAGGGAGGGGCCGATTGATGAACTGGGCTTCCTCAAGGTTTTCTGGATTGAACATTGGAGGGGCTGGATTTCGGACTATATGTTTGGTGATTAAGCACTCGAACACTTGCTTGTCAGGGACTTTCTCTGAATCCTTCTCTGGGTAATCCGCTAAGAAGTCGGCGAGGACCTGAGCCTTTTTGGGTGCCAGCCTGGTAGCAAATGTCGTATTCGCTGAGCTCGATCGCCCATTTAGAGAGTCGTCCAGATTGGTCGGGCTTTCCTAGGACCTGTTTCAAAGGTTCCGTAGTTAGTACCACTATTTTGTGAGACTTAAAGTAAGGTTTTAATCGTCTGGCGGTGGAAACCAAAGCGTATGCGAGTTTCTCGATCTTCACGTATCTTGTCTCCGCCCCAGCAAGGGCTTTGCTAAGATAGTAGATCGGCGAATGCTCGTTAGCTTGAATCCGTATTAGGACGGAACTCATTGCCTCTTCCGTAATTGCTAGGTAGAGGTAGAGTGGTTCTCCTTCGACGGGCTTGGAGAGCAGTGGAGGGGAATGGAGGTATTCTTTCAACTTTTCGAAAGCCTCGGAACATTCCGCGGTCCACACAAAGTTCTCTCCTTTCCGGAGGGTTTTGAAGAACGGAAGATTCTTCTCGGCTGACCGGGAAATAAAACGACTTAAGGACATGAGACTTCCTATGAGCCGCTGTACCTCATTGAGGGTTTTCGGGTGTGGCAGATCTAGGATCGCCTTGATTTTCTCGGGATTGGCGCTGATTCCCCTTTCCGTGACCATATATCCGAGGAATTTTCCTCCCTTCACTCCGAAAGTGCATTTTTCCGGATTCAGTTTCATCCCATACTTCCGCAGGATGGAAAAGCAATTGTTGAGATACTCAATATGCTCTTCCTTAGTCTTACTTTTAACAAGCATGTCGTCTACGTAGACTTCCATCGTCTTCCCGATCTCGTCTTTGAACATTTGGTTTACCGATCATTTAGGTGGCTCCCGCGTTCTTCAGTCCGAATGGCATCACATTGAAGCAGTATACTCCTCCTGCCGCGAAGAAGGCCGTTTTCTTAACGTCCTCCTTGGCCATCCGAATTTGGTAGAAGCCTTGGTATGCGTCCATGAAGCTCGATGGCGCATCCGAGGTAAGTCAACGACCAGTTGATCTATCCGTGGCAATGGATACGAATCCTTGGGGCAAAACTTGTTCAACCTTGTGAAGTCATTACACATTCGCCACTTGCCTGGCGACTTTTCGACCAAAACAACATTGCAAACCCAGTCAGAGTAGCGGACTTCCTCGATGTGTCCTGCCTTTAGGAGTCGATCGACTTCGGCGGATATGATGGCATCCTTGATGGGGCCAAAGTCTTTCCTTTTCTGTCGGATGTATTTGACCGAAGGATCCATGTTCAGATGGTGAACTGTAATCCGTGGGTCGATCCCCTTCAGGTCGTCGGTACTCCAGGCGAACACATCGCTGTTTTCTCGGAGGCAAGCGATGAGCTTCATCTCTACTTCCACATTCATTTCGGTCCCGATCCTTGTTTTCTTCTCGGGATCGCCAGCAATAATCTCGATCTCTTTGAGGGTCTCATAAGGCTCAATTCGCGTCGTTCTAGGAAATTTTTCCTTCTGGCTTCCCTCGATTTGTGAGTCCTCCTTTACGGGTGTAAGGATAGTGGGTGCGTTAAAGTCACGGTGGTATTAGCAGACGCCCTTCTTGTGGACATGATATAACATTGCCAAGCTTCTCTGACATTTCCGAGCTCTTGCCCGACTCCGAAGGCCGTTGGGAACTTCATCCTGTTGTGGAGAGTAGATGAAACAGCTCGGAACTGGTTGAGACCTGGGCGTCCGAAGATGGCACTATAATCGAAGGTTTGTTCGACCACCACGAAGCGGACTTCTTGTGTCACCCTTGTCGGAAAGGTACCAAGAGAAACATGTAACATGATATTTCCGAGGGGTCGTACAGTTCCTCCTCCGAATCCTAATATGGAGGTGTGCACTCTGCCATATCGGACTCTAACCAATGCCATCTGATCCAGTGTCCTCTTAGAAATGATGTTCGAGGAACTTCCAGTGTCAACCAAGATCTTATTCACTCGGTAGGTTGCAATGGTCAATGAGACCACTAGCGGGACATCTGGGTTTTCGATGTCTTCTCCCCCCTGCCGTAGGAGGAGGAATTTCACTGTCATCGAATGATATGGTGTTAGTGCCTGGAATTGCCGAACTAGCATATGCTCGGTCGTTGTTTCGGAGGTTTTGCGCGGTGCGCTCCCTTGCGTTCCTGCTATCTCCCCCCGTTGGTCCTCCCGCAATAGTGTTGATCACCCCGCTGTATGGGGCATTTTCCATTTCGATATCGTCGATTATATCGGTAGAACGTTAGTCGGATGGGCGGATAGTTGGTTGGCGGAGGCAAAGGCAAGGAGTGGGGTGGTTCCGTCATCCTCTCATCTCTCCTTTGCTCTCTGTTCTATCTTGTCGTCTGAGTTCATCCTTATAGATATGCTCCTTCAATTTTCCATCCCTTATCGGTGTTCCACTTGTCTTCATTTGAATGCAATCGTCCGTTCGTGTCCGACACTTGTGAAACTTCTGATAGCCTTTTGCTCTTACTCTTACGGCCGTGAGGCTTTGCCATTGGACGTCGACTTCTTCTCAACAATAGTTGCCAAGATGTCGGATCTTGATGCATTGAGCGGGTATAGTCCGCATATCGTCTTGGCGGACTTCTCTCCTGTGAAGACCTCATCTCTTTGATCCCTTCTTGAATCAAACTTTCTTTGGCGTTGGTCTTGCTTCACCGGATCCTCGCTTTCTTGGAGGCTCTCCGGAACATTCATACGTAATCTTCTCCATACATCACTTCCTCACGGATGTCTTCTAAGTACTTTTACTTCTTCTTGACTTCAGAGTTTTCTTCGGAGTTCCGAGTTGAGAGTATTAGCATACAGGTGTCGAACCCGTTCTTTAATACTGTGTGGCTCAACCCGAAGAACCTCCATGTGAAATCGATCCAAGAAAGTCCTTAGATCCTCGTGCTCTCCCCGTATAACGCCTGCT
Source organism: Plantago major (assembly GCA_026545765.1). Lineage (NCBI taxonomy): Eukaryota > Viridiplantae > Streptophyta > Magnoliopsida > Lamiales > Plantaginaceae > Plantago > Plantago major. Next base: position 95,480 of record JAIFAC010000044.1, read on the forward strand.
AGATGCTCCACGGTACGTTTTCTCCTCTTGGATTTGCCGAATCGAGCCAAGAATTTAGAAGATGATCCGTCGACCGTATCGAATTATTCGGCAAAGAGGTGTACCAATCCATGGCAGTTCCGAAGAGAGTAGATGAGAAAGTGAGGGCTTTAGTGTTGTCACTCATCCCTTTGGAATCCATCTTGCTGTTGAAGCAGGTCAGGTGACCCACGGGACAAGCGTCCCCATAGTAGTATTCCAAGTTTGGAATCACTTGGTCCGAATTCTTATTTCTCTCCTTCTCCCTCATGATACTGTCACATAGGGGATTTGGTGCGCTGGTAGTTATCTGCTCGTGATCTTTTACGAGACGTCCGAGGCTTAGAATCTGAGCTTCTAAAGCCTTTTGCTGGGCATAGATCTCGTCTGCCGTCATGATCTCCCCTGTCCTCGGATGCATGGCCACATCCGCGGGAAGTTCGTTCATGTGGGCTCTTGGAATTGTTTCCGCCACTTGATCCCTGTCCCTCGGAGGCGCTGGGAGTGGAACTTCCGGGTGTCTATTGTTCACGTCTTGGCGCTCTCTCCTCACTTGATAGCTTCCTTCCTCGGTTTGAAATTTGAGGCCCTTTGTCCAATAGATCTCGCAAATCCTCCTGGGGTTGCTGATCTCCTAATCTCTGCTGGATTGGACGTTGTCCATTCCTAGACAATGCTGGCTCTGCCTGAGGAGGCGTAACCACTGGCGGAGTGGCTTGTTGCGGAGGAGCATTGTTGGATCCCAGGCACCCTTGGATGATTGTTATCAGCTTGTCAAACTGCACCTCGCTCAATCCAAGGTCGTTAGTTCGGACAATGCGTCCATCAGGCATCGTGAATTGTTGGGGTGCGGGTGGGCCTTGAGCTCCTGTCGGAGAAGCTCGGGCCGCACCTTCTTCCGAGGAAGGACTGGCTGTATGTCCCTCGCTTGGATATCTTCCTCTTACTGTTGCCGCCCTGCGTCCCCGGGTGGGAGGGCGTCCCCGCGGGCGCGGTGGTGGAGTTCTTAGTTCTGTTGTACTAGCTCTCGCTGTTCGCCTTGTTCTTGCCATTGGTTTACTCGAAACGCAGATGCTTTTTGTAAAGATTCCCACAGACGGCGCCAAAATGTTGGGGGATAAACCTCTCAACACCAACACTACCACTGCAAGTAACCTAATCCAAGCTCCGCCTCCAACTTGAAGTCCGATAAGAGGGTTGTCCGAGAAAGAGCACCTGACAGGACTAAGTAAGGGGGGGTTAGAATGGGTTACCCGGATTGCCAAGGTCAATCCGGTAAGAGGCTTCACTCGAAGGAGAGGTGGTAGCTCTCAATGCAATAGTAATGGGAAAGGTATTATGCTCCAGAACACTTACCCTGAGGTCTTGGACCTTGTGCTATATTTATAGTTATCATATACTCATGAGGTAGCTCATAAGATGATGCCAAGTGTACGATCCAGATTTGGACACCAATGCTACCTTTGGCCCATGGCCCATTAGTGAACAGTAGTCCAATACCGATAAGTGGGCCTGGGAGGGTAGTTTGGACCTTTTCCCTCTGAGAGTACTGTTCCGCCTGTTGGGTCCGTGTTGGTCCCTCGGACAGATCTGTCTGCTTGGTTGATCTGCCCTTGGGTGACTCTGGATGTCCGAGCCAAGAGTCTCACGGAAGTATCTCAGTGGTTCTGTTATATACGTTTGGTCTTAAAGTAATGGTGGCGTCCGAGATTCTCTCGTACGGTCCGTTAGGCATCTCTGTACTGACATGGTCAGGTTTGGAAGTCCTTTCCTTAGCCATTCGGACTAGCCGTGGGGATGTATGACCTCGCAGTCTTTGGTCGATTCACTTTGGGCGCACCATGTGAGGTCGGACCGATCTTGGATCGCTAGTTAAGCCGTGATGCGCTTTAGGACACGCCTATGGCGCCTTAACGGATTGGACATATTTTTTATCAACATATGTCCCCGGTTCAAGTATCTTAGTAGAAGATAGTTGGTAACTATGAGGATCGATCGTGTTACGTGGAGCGTGTCCAATCGTTAATTAAGATAAAAGGAAGAAATCCTTTTGTCGTGATCCGTCGTCGGTGTCCTCAAGGTTTCAATATATCTTTTTCGCCTACAACCGAGTTATCACGTAATCGGGACCGAGGAAAAGGTATTTGTATCCGAGATATATGTGCCCGAGTACGGTTAGGATCTGACGTAGCTGTCTGGAAGCTGTCCGTTGGGCCGATTGTTGAATTTGTCCTCTTCGTAAGCCCAAGAGGCCCAATAGGTTGTCCGTTCGGCCCACGGAAGAACAAAAAATGAATAACTCTACCCGAGAGATAAACAACACAGTAAAGGAGTGGGATAATGTCAAGGAAGAAGTCTATTCGAAATTTAAACAATACACAGAAGGAGTAAGAGTATCAAAAACGAAGAACACTACTTGAAAATTAATAAACACACATATGGATTGGGATAAACAACAAATGTAAAATTCTACTCGTGGGTTAAATAAAACAATAATGGTAGAGAGATAATTAAAAACGTAGAAGTCAATTTGAGATTTAAACAACATACAATAGGAGTAATAAAATAACGAACAAAGAACTCTACTTGAGAGTTAAACAAAACACAAAAGGTGTTGAATAAACAACAAACGAACACCTCTACTTGAGGGATATAAAGGACACACTTTGGAGAGGGAAGAACAAAAAAATGAATAACTCTACTCGAGAAATAAACAACACACTAATGGAGTGGGATAATGTCGAGGAAGAAGTCTATTCGAAATTTAAACAATACACAGAAGGAGAAAGAGTATCACAAACGAAGAACACTACTTGAGAATTAATAAACACACATATGGATGTGGATAAACAACAAATGTAAAATTCTACTCGGGGGTTAAATAAAATAATAATGGGAGAGAGCTAATTACAAACGGAGAAGTCAATTTGAGATTTAAACAACACACAAGAGTAATAACATAACGAACGAAGAACTATACTTGAGAGTTAAACAAAACACAAAAGGTGTTGAATAAACAACAAACGAACACCTCTACTTGAGGGATATAAAGAACAGACTTTGGAGAGGGAAGAACAAAAAATGAATAACTCTCTCGAGAGATAAACAGCACACTAAAGGAGTGGGATAATGTCCAGGAAGAAGTCTATTCGAAATTTAAACAATACACAGAAGGAGTAAGAGTATCACAAACGAAGAACACTACTTGAGAATTAATAAACACACATATGGATTGGGATAAACAAGAAATGTAAAATTCTACTCGAGGGTTAAATAAAATAATAATGGGAGAGAGATGATTACAAACGGAGAAGGCAATTTGAGATTTAAACAACATACAATAGGAGTAATAAAATAACGAACAAAGAACTCTACTTGAGAGTTAAACAAAACACAAAAGGTGTTGAATAAACAACAAACGAACAGCTCTACTTGAGGGATATAAAGAACACACTTTGGAGAGGGAAGAAAAAAAAATGAATAACTCTACTCGAGAGATAAACAACACAGTAAAGGAGTGGGATAATGTCAAGGAAGAAGTCTATTCGAAATTTAAACAATACACAGAAGGAGTAAGAGTATCACAAACGAAGAACACTACTTGATAATTAATAAACACACATATGGATTGGGATAAACAACAAATGTAAAATTCTACTCGTGGGTTAAATAAAACAATAATGGTAGAGAGATAATTAAAAACGTAGAAGTCAATTTGAGATTTAAACAACATACAATAGGAGTAATAAAATAACGAACAAAGAACTGTACTTGAGAGTTAAACAAAACACAAAAGGTGTTGAATAAACAACAAACGAACCCCTCTACTTGAGGGATATAAAGGACACACTTTGGAGAGGGAAGAACAAAAAACGAATAACTCTACTCGAGAAATAAACAACACACTAATGGAGTGGGATAATGTCGAGGAAGAAGTCTATTCGAAATTTAAACAATACACAGAAGGAGAAAGAGTATCACAAACGAAGAACACTACTTGAGAATTAATAAACACACATATGGATGTGGATAAACAACAAATGTAAAATTCTACTCGGGGGTTAAATAAAATAATAATGGGAGAGAGATAATTACAAACGGAGAAGTCAATTTGAGATTTAAACAACACACAAGAGGAGTAATAAAATAACGAACGAAGAACTCTACTTGAGAGTTAAACAAAATACAAAAGGTGTTGAATAAACAAGAAACGAACAGCTCTACTTGAGGGATATAAAGGACACACTTTGGAGAGGGAAGAACAAAAAACGAATAACTCTACTCGAGAGATAAACAACACACTAATGGAGTGGGACAATGTCGAGGAAGAAGTCTATTCGAAATTTAAACAAAACACAGAAGGAGAAAGAGTATCACAAACTAAGAACGCTACTTGAGAATTAATAAACACACATATGGATTGGGATAAACAAGAAATGTAAAATTCTACTCGGGGGTTAAATAAAATAATAATGGGAGAGAGATAATTACAAACGGAGAAGTCAATTTGAGATTTAAACAACATACAATAGGAGTATTAAAATAACGAACAAAGAACTCTACTTGAGAGTTAAACAAAACACAAAATGTGTTGAATAAACAACAAACGAACACTTCTACTTGAGGGATATAAACGACACACTTTGGAGAGGGAAGAACAAAAAACGAATAACTCTACTCGAGAAATAAACAACACACTAATGGAGTGGGATAATGTCGAGGAAGAAGTCTATTCGAAATTTAAACAATACACAGAAGGAGAAAGAGTATCACAAACGAAGAACACTACTTGAGAATTAATAAACACACATATGGATGTGGATAAACAACAAATGTAAAATTCTACTCGGGGGTTAAATAAAATAATAATGGGAGAGAGATAATTACAAACGGAGAAGTCAATTTGAGATTTAAACAACATACAATAGGAGTAATAAAATAACGAACAAAGAACTCTACTTGAGAGTTAAACAAAACACAAAAGGTGTTGAATAAACAACAAACGAACAGCTCTACTTGAGAGATATAAAGAACAGACTTTGGAGAGGGAAGAACAAAAAATGAATAACTCTACTCGAGAGATAAACAACACGAGTGGGATAATGTCCAGGAAGAAGTCTATTCGAAATTCAAACAATACACAGAAGGAGTAAGAGTATCACAAACGAAGAACACTACTTGAGAATTAATAAACACACATATGGATGTGGATAAACAACAAATGTAAAATTCTACTCGGGGGTTAAATAAAATAATAATGGGAGAGAGATGATTACAAACGGAGAAGTCAATTTGAGATTTAAACAACATACAATAGGAGTAATAAAATAACGAACAAAGAACTCTACTTGAGAGTTAAACAAAACACAAAAGGTGTTGAATAAACAACAAACGAACAGCTCTACTTGAGGGATATAAAGAACACACTTTGGAGAGGGAAGAACAAAAAATGAATAACTCTACTCGAGAGATAAACAACATAGTAAAGGAGAGGGATAATGTCAAGGAAGAAGTCTATTCGAAATTTAAACAATACACAGAAGGAGTAAGAGTATCACAAACGAAGAACACTACTTGAGAATTAATAAACACACATATGGATTTGGATAAACAAGAAATGTAAAATTCTACTCGGGGGTTAAATAAAATAATAATGGGAGAGAGATGATTACAAACGGAGAAGTCAATTTGAGATTTAAACAACATACAATAGGAGTAATAAAATAACGAACAAAGAACTCTACTTGAGAGTTAAACAAAACACAAAAGGTGTTGAATAAACAACAAACGAACAACTCTACTTGAGAGATATAAAGAACACACTTTGGAGAGGGAAGAACAAAAAATGAATAACTCTACTCGAGAGATAAACAACACAGTAAAGGAGTGGGATAATGTCAAGGAAGAAGTCTATTCGAAATTTAAACAATACACAGAAGGAGTAAGAGTATCACAAACGAAGAACACTACTTGAGAATTAATAAACACACATATGGATTGGGATAAACAACAAATGTAAAATTCTACTCGTGGGTTAAATAAAACAATAATGGTAGAGAGATAATTAAAAACGTAGAAGTCAATTTGAGATTTAAACAACATACAATAGGAGTAATAAAATAACGAACAAAGAACTTTACTTGAGACTTAAACAAAACACAAAAGGTGTTGAATAAACAACAAACGAACACCTCTACTTGAGGGATATAAAGGACACACTTTGGAGAGTGAAGAACAAAAAATGAATAACTCTACTCGAGAAATAAACAACACACTAATGGAGTGGGATAATGTCGAGGAAGAAGTCTATTCGAAATTTAAACAATACACAGAAGGAGTAAGAGTATCACAAACGAAGAACACTACTTGAGAATTAATAAACACACATATGGATTGGGATAAACAACAAATGTAAAATTCTACTCGTGGGTTAAATAAAACAATAATGGTAGAGAGATAATTAAAAACGTAGAAGTCAATTTGAGATTTAAACAACATACAATAGGAGTAATAAAATAACGAACAAAGAACTTTACTTGAGAGTTAAACAAAACACAAAAGGTGTTGAATAAACAACAAACGAACAGCTCTACTTGAGAGATATAAAGAACAGACTTTGGAGAGGGAAGAACAAAAAATGAATAACTCTACTCGAGAGATAAACAACACGAGTGGGATAATGTCAAGGAAGAAGTCTATTCGAAATTTAAACAATACACAGAAGGAGAAAGAGTATCACAAACGAAGAACACTACTTGAGAATTAATAAACACACATATGGATGTGGATAAACAACAAATGTAAAATTCTCCTCGGGGGTTAAATAAAATAATAAGGGGAGAGAGATAATTACAAACGGAGAAGTCAATTTGAGATTTAAACAACACACAAGAGTAATAACATAACGAACGAAGAACTATACTTGAGAGTTAAACAAAACACAAAAGGTGTTGAATAAACAACAAACGAACACCTCTACTTGAGGGATATAAAGAACAGACTTTGGAGAGGGAAGAACAAAAAATGAATAACTCTCGAGAGAGATAAATAACACACTAAAGGAGTGGGATAATGTCCAGGAAGAAGTCTATTCGAAATTTAAACAATACACAGAAGGAGTAAGAGTATCACAAACGAAGAACACTACTTGAGAATTAATAAACACACATATGGATTTGGATAAACAAGAAATGTAAAATTCTACTCGGGGGTTAAATAAAATAATAATGGGAGAGAGATGATTACAAACGGAGAAGTCAATTTGAGATTTAAACAACATACAATAGGAGTAATAAAATAACGAACAAAGAACTCTACTTGAGAGTTAAACAAAACACAAAAGGTGTTGAATAAACAACAAACGAACAGCTCTACTTGAGGGATATAAAGAACACACTTTGGAGAGGGAAGAACAAAAAATGAATAACTCTACTCGAGAGATAAACAACATAGTAAAGGAGTGGGATAATGTCAAGGAAGAAGTCTATTTGAAATTTAAACAATACACAGAAGGAGTAAGAGTATCACAAACGAAGAACACTACTTGAGAATTAATAAACACACATATGGATGTGGATAAACAACAAATGTAAAATTCTACTCGGGGGTTTAATAAAACAATAATGGTAGAGAGATAATTAAAAACGTAGAAGTCAATTTGAGATTTAAACAACATACAATAGGAGTAATAAAATAACGAACAAAGAACTGTACTTGAGAGTTAAACAAAACACAAAAGGTGTTGAATAAACAACAAACGAAAACCTCTACTTGAGGGATATAAAGGACACACTTTGGAGAGGGAAGAATAAAAAACGAATAACTCTACTCGAGAAATAAACAACACACTAATGGAGTGGGATAATGTCGAGGAAGAAGTCTATTCGAAATTTAAACAATACACAGAAGGAGAAAGAGTATCACAAACGAAGAACACTACTTGAGAATTAATAAACACACATATGGATGTGGATAAACAACAAATGTAAAATTCTACTCGGGGGTTAAATAAAATAATAATGGGAGAGAGATAATTACAAACGGAGAAGTCAATTTGAGATTTAAACAACACACAAGAGGAGTAATAAAATAACGAACGAAGAACTCTACTTGAGAGTTAAACAAAACACAAAAGGTGTTGAATAAACAACAAACGAACAGCTCTACTTGAGAGATATAAAGAACACACTTTGGAGAGGAAAGAACAAAAAATGAATAACTCTACTCGAGAGATAAACAACACACTAAAGGAGTGGGATAATGTCGAGAAAGAAGTCTATTCGAAATTTAAACAATACACAGAAGGAGAAAGAGTATCACAAACGAAGAACACTACTTGAGAATTAATAAACACACATATGGATTGGGATAAACAAGAAATGTAAAATTCTACTCGGGGGTTAAATAAAATAATAATGGGAGAGAGATAATTACAAACGGAGAAGTCAATTTGAGATTTAAACAACACACAAGAGGAGTAATAAAATAACGAAGAACTCTACTTGAGAGTTAAACAAAACACAAAAGGTGTTGAATAAGCAACAAACGAACAACTATATTTGAGGGATATAAAGGACACACTTTTGAGAGGGAATAACAAAAAACGAATAACTCTACTCGAGAGATAAACAACACACTAAAGGAGTGGGATAATGTCGAGAAAGAAGTCTATTCGAAATTTAAACAATACACAGAAGGAGAAAGAGTATCACAAACGAAGAACACTACTTGAGAATTAATAAACACACATATGGATGTGGATAAACAACAAATGTAAAATTCTACTCGGGGGTTAAATAAAATAATAATGGGAGAGAGATAATTACAAACGGAGAAGTCAATTTGAGATTTAAACAACACACAAGAGGAGTAATAAAATAACGAAGAACTCTACTTGAGAGTTAAACAAAACACAAAAGGTGTTGAATAAACAACAAACGAACAGCTCTACTTGAGAGATATAAAGAACACACTTTGGAGAGGAAAGAACAAAAAATGAATAACTCTACTCGAGAGATAAACAACACACTAAAGGAGTGGGATAATGTCGAGAAAGAAGTCTATTCGAAATTTAAACAATACACAGAAGGAGAAAGAGTATCACAAACGAAGAACACTACTTGAGAATTAATAAACACACATATGGATTGGGATAAACAAGAAATGTAAAATTCTACTCGGGGGTTAAATAAAATAATAATGGGAGAGAGATAATTACAAACGGAGAAGTCAATTTGAGATTTAAACAACACACAAGAGGAGTAATAAAATAACGAGCGAAGAACTCTACTTGAGAGTTAAACAAAACCAAAAGGTGTTGAATAAACAAGCAAACTCTACTTGAGAGATATAAAGAACACACTTTGGAGAGGAAAGAACAAAAAATGAATAACTCTACTCGAGAGATAAACAACACACTAAAGGTGGGATAATGTCGAGAAAGAAGTCTATTCGAAATTTAAACAATACACAGAAGGAGAAAGAGTATCACAAACGAAGAACACTACTTGAGAATTAATAAACACACATATGGATGTGGATAAACAACAAATGTAAAATTCTACTCGGGGGTTAAATAAAATAATAATGGGAGAGAGATAATTACAAACGGAGAAGTCAATTTGAGATTTAAACAACACACAAGAGGAGTAATAAAATAACGAACGAAGAACTCTACTTGAGAGTTAAACAAAACACAAAAGGTGTTGAATAAACAACAAACGAACAGCTCTACTTGAGAGATATAAAGAACACACTTTGGAGAGGAAAGAACAAAAAATGAATAACTCTACTCGAGAGATAAACAACACACTAAAGGAGTGGGATAATGTCGAGAAAGAAGTCTATTCGAAATTTAAACAATACACAGAAGGAGAAAGAGTATCACAAACGAAGAACACTACTTGAGAATTAATAAACACACATATGGATTGGGATAAACAAGAAATGTAAAATTCTACTCGGGGGTTAAATAAAATAATAATGGGAGAGATAATTACAAACGGAGAAGTCAATTTGAGATTTAAACAACACACAAGAGGAGTAATAAAATAACGAACGAAGAACTCTACTTGAGAGTTAAACAAAACACAAAAGGTGTTGAATAAGCAACAAACGAACAACTATATTTGAGGGATATAAAGGACACACTTTTGAGAGGGAATAACAAAAAACGAATAACTCTACTCGAGAGATAAACAACACACTAAAGGAGTGGGATAATGTCGAGAAAGAAGTCTATTCGAAATTTAAACAATACACAGAAGGAGAAAGAGTATCACAAACGAAGAACACTACTTGAGAATTAATAAACACACATATGGATGTGGATAAACAACAAATGTAAAATTCTACTCGGGGGTTAAATAAAATAATAATGGGAGAGAGATAATTACAAACGGAGAAGTCAATTTGAGATTTAAACAACACACAAGAGGAGTAATAAAATAACGAACGAAGAACTCTACTTGAGAGTTAAACAAAACACAAAAGGTGTTGAATAAACAACAAACGAACAGCTCTACTTGAGAGATATAAAGAACACACTTTGGAGAGGAAAGAACAAAAAATGAATAACTACTCGAGAGATAAACAACACACTAAAGGTGGGATAATGTAGAAAGAAGTCTATTCGAAATTTAAACAATACACAGAAGGAGAAAGAGTATCACAAACGAAGAACACTACTTGAGAATTAATAAACACACATATGGATTGGGATAAACAAGAAATGTAAAATTCTACTCGGGGGTTAAATAAAATAATAATGGGAGAGAGATAATTACAAACGGAGAAGTCAATTTGAGATTTAAACAACACACAAGAGGAGTAATAAAATAACGAACGAAGAACTCTACTTGAGAGTTAAACAAAACACAAAAGGTGTTGAATAAACAACAAACGAACAACTCTATTTGAGGGATATAAAGGACACACTTTTGAGAGGGAATAACAAAAAACGAATAACTCTACTCGAGAGATAAACAACACACTAAAGGAGTGGGATAATGTCGAGAAAGAAGTCTATTCGAAATTTAAACAATACACAGAAGGAGAAAGAGTATCACAAACGAAGAACACTACTTGAGAATTAATAAACACACATATGGATTGGGATAAACAAGAAATGTAAAATTCTACTCGTGGATTAAATAAAATAATAATGGGAGAGAGATAATTACAAACGGAGAAGTCAATTTGAGATTTAAACAACACACAAGAGTAATAACATAACGAACGAAGAACTATACTTGAGAGTTAAACAAAACACAAAAGGTGTTGAATAAACAACAAACGAACACCTCTACTTGAGGGATATAAAGAACAGACTTTGGAGAGGGAAGAACAAAAAATGAATAACTCTCTCGAGAGATAAACAACACACTAAAGGAGTGGGATAATGTCCAGGAAGAAGTCTATTCGAAATTTAAACAATACACAGAAGGAGTAAGAGTATCACAAACGAAGAACACTACTTGAGAATTAATAAACACACATATGGATTTGGATAAACAAGAAATGTAAAATTCTACTCGGGGGTTAAATAAAATAATAATGGGAGAGAGATGATTACAAACGGAGAAGTCAATTTGAGATTTAAACAACATACAATAGGAGTAATAAAATAACGAACAAAGAACTCTACTTGAGAGTTAAACAAAACACAAAAGGTGTTGAATAAACAACAAACGAACAGCTCTACTTGAGGGATATAAAGAACACACTTTGGAGAGGGAAGAACAAAAAATGAATAACTCTACTCGAGAGATAAACAACATAGTAAAGGAGTGGGATAATGTCAAGGAAGAAGTCTATTTGAAATTTAAACAATACACAGAAGGAGTAAGAGTATCACAAACGAAGAACACTACTTGAGAATTAATAAACACACATATGGATGTGGATAAACAACAAATGTAAAATTCTACTCGGGGGTTAAATAAAACAATAATGGTAGAGAGATAATTAAAAACGTAGAAGTCAATTTGAGATTTAAACAACATACAATAGGAGTAATAAAATAACGAACAAAGAACTGTACTTGAGAGTTAAACAAAACACAAAAGGTGTTGAATAAACAACAAACGAAAACCTCTACTTGAGGGATATAAAGGACACACTTTGGAGAGGGAAGAATAAAAAACGAATAACTCTACTCGAGAAATAAACAACACACTAATGGAGTGGGATAATGTCGAGGAAGAAGTCTATTCGAAATTTAAACAATACACAGAAGGAGAAAGAGTATCACAAACGAAGAACACTACTTGAGAATTAATAAACACACATATGGATGTGGATAAACAACAAATGTAAAATTCTACTCGGGGGTTAAATAAAATAATAATGGGAGAGAGATAATTACAAACGGAGAAGTCAATTTGAGATTTAAACAACACACAAGAGGAGTAATAAAATAACGAACGAAGAACTCTACTTGAGAGTTAAACAAAACACAAAAGGTGTTGAATAAACAACAAACGAACAGCTCTACTTGAGAGATATAAAGAACACACTTTGGAGAGGAAAGAACAAAAAATGAATAACTCTACTCGAGAGATAAACAACACACTAAAGGAGTGGGATAATGTCGAGAAAGAAGTCTATTCGAAATTTAAACAATACACAGAAGGAGAAAGAGTATCACAAACGAAGAACACTACTTGAGAATTAATAAACACACATATGGATTGGGATAAACAAGAAATGTAAAATTCTACTCGGGGGTTAAATAAAATAATAATGGGAGAGAGATAATTACAAACGGAGAAGTCAATTTGAGATTTAAACAACACACAAGAGGAGTAATAAAATAACGAACGAAGAACTCTACTTGAGAGTTAAACAAAACACAAAAGGTGTTGAATAAACAACAAACGAACAACTCTATTTGAGGGATATAAAGGACACACTTTTGAGAGGGAATAACAAAAAACGAATAACTCTACTCGAGAGATAAACAACACACTAAAGGAGTGGGATAATGTCGAGAAAGAAGTCTATTCGAAATTTAAACAATACACAGAAGGAGAAAGAGTATCACAAACGAAGAACACTACTTGAGAATTAATAAACACACATATGGATTGGGATAAACAAGAAATGTAAAATTCTACTCGTGGATTAAATAAAATAATAATGGGAGAGAGATAATTACAAACGGAGAAGTCAATTTGAGATTTAAACAACACACAAGAGGAGTATTAAAATAACGAACGAAGAACTCTACTTGAGAGTTAAACAAAACACAAAAGGTGTTGAATAAACAACAAACGAACAACTCTAATTGAGGGATATAAAGGACACACTTTTGAGAGGGAAGAACAAAAAACGAATAACTCTACTCGAGAGAAAAACAACACTAAAGGATTGGGATAATGTCTGTAAAACTCCATTTTATTCTCGTCTTTATTATTTAAAAAAAAAAAAAACTTTAGTTTTTATTTTTGTTATAGCTAATAATGTTCCTGGTGCTTAAATTAGTGTTTATTTTTTTTTTTATAGCTTAATGAGAGTCCAATTTGATTTTAGGACTAAATTTGTACATATTGACCATTGTACCCCTCACCCTATTCAACTCACTTCCAGTTCAATCAACTCCTCCTTCCTCACGATTCTACTTCTGCTTCTGCTTCCTTCTTCTTCTTCCTTCTCCTCCTCCTCCTCCTCCTCCTCCTCCTCCTCCTCCTCCTCCTCCTTCTTCTTCTTCTTCTTCGTTTCTTTCCTTCAATCGATTTCTTCTTCACGATTTCTTCTCCTTCAGTTCCTCCTTCAAATTGACTTCTTCGTTCCCTTTTCTCCTCGATCTCTTCTTCTTCCAAATCGGCGCCGTACGCCGCCCCAACCACCGCTAACTGCTTTCGATCCCAAGCCAGAAGAGAGTCACACGTGTAGCTTCGCCTCTCACCTTCGTTCATCCCCAATTCAGTCGATTCGAATTCGTCCGGTAAGACTCCTCAATCGATTCCTATTTCCTCTTCCCCATTTTCGATTCTCTTCCTAACTCCAGAAACAATGCTTATGTGTTCTTTGTAGAATCAATTACAAGATTTAGGGAGTTTTGACCCGTTTGTTCGTAATTTAGCTCGGTTTCGATTCGTCTTTAATTTTGGGTAAGTAATTCCTTCTCAATTGTTTACTATTTGAATTCTGGGATGGGTTAGTGCGTTGATTGTCTCGTTTGTGCTTATTTTCAATTCGAAACTTCTTCCTTTTGCTGTTTGAGTTTGTGCTCATTTTTCTTAATTCTGATTAATCGATCGCTTTGTTCCGTGTATGTATCTTTGGATTGATATGTACGATTCTTGAGTTGAATTGAATTGCTCTCTTCCTGTTACTTGAATTCGACCTTGCTCTATTTACTATTCATTGAATTGCCTTGGTACTGTGTTATTCTGGTTGTAGCGGTGGTCTGTTTATTGTGTATGTAGAATTGGGTTGTGAAAGTGTGTGCGAATTTGGTTGTTGGTTGGTCTGTCTTATGTCTCGTATCGTTCGATTTGTAAGGTCTTTTAATTCCTTTCACCTCCTATGTCGATTACATTACATTCATAGGTGTATGCTATTGTTAATCTACCTCCTTTTTCTTCTTATTTGCCGATTTGTTGTGCTTGTGGTTTTTCCGCAAAGCCACCTTGAGTTGTAGCAGTGTAATGTTGTGTTAGTTTGTTCTCTACCTGTGACTGATCGAATTGTGAGCCTGTGTGTGGGTTTGTGTTTATGTTTCGCTTGGGTACTACTGTTTCTGTTTGACCTCATGTATGTGGTTAAAGCGTTTGGTGATGTTGAGGGTGTAATTCCCCAACTACTTAGATTTATTTCAACTCCACTAATGGGTGCTAAGGTAAGAAGCTCCTTGCTAGGTAAGGACCAATGCGTAAGAACCAATGCCAACTACTTGATGAGGACCCCACACTTGACTGGGGGGGTTGGTGCCCGGTTTGCTAAGTGTCAAACCGGGATTGTGAAGTGACTTATCCGATGACTTACTTGTGGGGATGTGTGCCTTATTTATAGGCTATCAGCAAAATGGAAGGCCTTGCTAGGATTGCGCCATGTGTACGGCCAGGATTGAGCCACCAATGCTAATATGAGGCCCATAACCCAACAATGAACCTTTAGCCCATGCCATCTTGGGCTTTAAGGGTAGTTTGGTCATTATTGGGAGAGTTCTTGAGGATGTGACTAGTTCTGCCGAGTTCCCAGGTTCGGAGAGATGGGTCCGGACGATTGGTCCGGACCATATTTGGTTGTTAGCTGAGGAAGTTCTCCTGCCTGTCCAACTCTTCTGATTCGGAGCTCCTGGGTTCGGACATCTCACTCTTTGGTGCCCATTTGCCTGGTTGCTTTATGAGATGGTCATGCTGGATCCGAGTTGACATCCGGATTGGAGTCCTTGGGTCGGAGAGGGTACTGACTTAGCACTATGCTCCTTTCCCAGAGAGGCTCGGACCAAGGTGGGTCGGACCTATGGTTCCGGGTCGGGCCTTATAGGTCCAAATCCTTCGTCCCTTTCTTTCAATGTGGGTCGGACCATGGTTAGTCTGCCCGGATCGGACCGTTGGCTCGGACCAAAGTGTCTCGGATCCATTGGATGACTTGGGATGCCTTAGGATTCGTTCCTAGGTCCTTTATGACGGATTGGACATATTTCCGTATCAACATATGTCCCCCTAGTTTCCAAGTATCTTAGTAGAAGATAGTTGTGGAACTATTAATGGGAAGTCATGAAGAAGGATCCGTTCTTCAGTCCAATCCGCCTAAACGAGTTGAAAAAAGGTGTAAATCGTACTTCGTGTGGCCACTGACTTAGTCTCTCTCCCCCCCCCCCCCCCTTTTTTCTTTTTCTAAAACATCGTTGCCATCCGAAATTTGGGTCCGAAGGGCAACGAAGTGAAGAAAAAAGAAAAAAGGGTATTTGTAATGGAGACTAAGTTTAGACTCCGAACATCGGTAGTGTACCTTTGATGAGCTACGGTGGCGGACCGTAGGTGCGTGTCCCGTCCGAACCAACCTCTGTGGTCAAGTGGAGGTCCGAAGTGTAATCGCTCGAGTAAACGAGGTTCCTTGTGTGGACAAGTTATGTTGGACTGATAAGCCGCTAGGCGTCCGAGAAGATGATAATCCGGAACTCTCGTGTTATGCACGCCGAGAGAGGGAGAGTTGTTGTATTCATCTATCCAAGAGGTAAATTTGTTGTACCAATTCGTCATTTCACTTGGTATAATTGTACTTATACCGTTGGATGATTTTTGATCTACGATTGAGATTTAATCCCGAAAAATCGTGACGGTTGGAGTTCCCAATATGACCCCCTATAAATAGAGGGGTTGGCCGGTTCATTTGCGCAATGTTTAGAGAGAGAATTTTCGCATTCTGAGTGTATCCGAAGCGACTACCATCAATCCGAAGCGAGCGACGAGAGATCCGAAGCACGAGATTGCATACGAAGCCAAGGGATTTCCATCTAATCATCCGAGTCCAAGTAAGTTTACTTGTCTCGTCTTATCATTTGTCTGCATTGTTTTTCATCTTCTAGTTGCTCGGATGCATGCTTATGATGTGTATTATGGTTCTAATACTCCATACGTTCTCAATGTTGACTAACGCCGAATCAGCATCGTACTGACTTCCGAACTAACTTCGCCTGGGAAAGCCAGTAGTGTTGGCTATAAACTGACCATTTTAATATACATGAACGACCTCTCGGACTGCCATCTTAAAGCTTACGAAATTGCTTTCTCCTTTCCCTTGGATGTCCGAGAGTGATAGCCAAAATCGATCTGAGGCTGAGGGATACGACTCCGAAGCGATATCTTTAACCGATAGCTCCGAGGAGATTGAGATCATAGATGACGACAAAGTACTGGAGGTGGAACAAGCGCCCCATCCGAGCCGAGAAGAGCCCGAGGTAAGTTCCTTACTTCGGTTAGTTGTTCCGGATCCAAGTCCTCCAAGGCGTCGGGATTACCTGCGAGTGTCCCATGTGCAGGTTATTGTAGCGGCTCAAGAAACAAGTTCGCGAGTTGTAGGAACTCGTCGGCCGGGTTGGGCTGGCCGAGAATCCGAACTTCCGGTAGAGATCCGATCTTTAATTCGCAACCTTGGTTATAATTTTAGGAGTAATCCTACTCGAGTCCCGTTCGTTCCGGATCCGCAGGCGCCAATCATCGAGGAAGTTCATGATACCTCGGAAGCACCTCCCAATTTGATCATCTTCGAAGAGGGTGAGGAGGATCGTGTGCATGTCACTGTGCCTCTTCAGACTATCGTAGAGTTAGCGTCCTCGTCCGAGGAAGATGAGGCAGAAGAAGGTGTGCGGGGCCAAGATTCTGGTTCCGAAGAGGAAGAAAGTGTAGAGCCATCCGCTCGTGTGCTCCGTGTGGAATCTGCTGGGCACGCTGGTCCGAGTCGGCAGACGGCTGAGGAGGAGCGTCCGGAGAGGCTGAGGAAGGGTGAGGACGTATTCCAAGTAAAGTTCCCTCGGTCTAAAGACGAGGTCACTCACCCCGATCCGGAGGGCGAGTTGAATGAAGACAGTACGTTGCCTACTTGTGCCTCAACCATCCGAGCCGATGAAGTGGATGAGCTCCGGAGGAGATATGAGATCCCAGAGTGTGTGGAGATTCTCATCCCAGACGAATCTCATGCGTTCTACAATCCGCCTCCGGGATACATGTGTGTCTATGAGATAAGTCTCCATTGCGGGTGGCGGCTACCCGTATCGTCCGAGTTTCTGGAGATTTTGAACAGTATGGGGTTGAGTCCGCACCAGATCATCCCCAACTCCCTCGGAAATCTGATGTTCTTCGGGGACTTATGTAAATATAAAGGCATCCCGGTCACCTTCGATAATTTTCGTAAATTGTTCAACATAA
This sequence comes from Plantago major, assembly GCA_026545765.1. Taxonomy (NCBI): domain Eukaryota; kingdom Viridiplantae; phylum Streptophyta; class Magnoliopsida; order Lamiales; family Plantaginaceae; genus Plantago; species Plantago major. The sequence goes on from JAIFAC010000044.1 coordinate 113,374, forward strand.
GTGTAAGTAATAGGAACACATGGTTCTATACGTTCGTATGTCGCCAGGCGTACACGTTTTTTGTTGACCCCCTGTCCTCATTGGGAATCCAATGGTTCAAGAGGTACATTTTTGTCCGTCTGCTCAAGCCGGCAATCCGAGCGGAGAGGCCAAGTGGCAATTTGAGAGGAAATTCTTCCGAGAAGTCGCCAAATGGAAGCCACCGCCCGGAATGTCCCCTATGGATGAAAGCGCTCCATCGGAGTCAAGAGCGAAAAGTACTTCTTCCGGTGATATGTCGACCTCGCTTATACCCGGCTTGTCCGAGCCAAGTTTTTGTGACAATATGGAGGATTTGAGTAAGTGGTTTCTCTCTACCTCTGGTTGGTTGTCCGATTCGGTTTGTCGACTATGTAGTTACCATTTGTAGGTTCTTTTGTATTTTGCAACTCATTGTGATTCGGATGTGCAGCTTTTTGGTTCGAGTATACGATGTCGACCATGCGGGAGTTGAAGCGTCAACAAAATCTTGCAATGAAGGAGTTAGAGAGGTTCTCGGACCCAAATTATCAAGACTTCCACCGTACTCCCGATGGATGAACCAAGAAATGCTGCCGTGTTCCGAGTGGAGGAATCTCGGAGAGCTGCTGCGGGCGAAGAGGCCCAAACTATCCCTACTCCGGACAAGGGTAAGGTGGCCGGTTCTAAGGGCTCGAAGAAGCCTCCAAGATCCGTGTCCCGAGATCCTCCATGGCGGATCGAAGCTGCAAAAAAGCGCCCCTCCGAAGGTCCGAATCCTCCCGCCAAGAAAGGCAAGGGAAAGATGAGCGAGGCGCCCGAGCTGGATTCGGATGCTGAAGTTGCTCGGTTGGTTGCTGCCTCGGAGTTGGAGCGGATTTCGGAGTTAACTGCCGCGCAGCGCAAAGTGAGTTTAAATTTTCCGTTGGTTTTACATCTTCTTGTGGTTCGGAGGTATCTAACACTTCCGATGTTTTCGTTTTTGTTTTTAGCTTGCTGCTGCTGTTGAAGCATGCTCTCTGGTAGCTGCTCGGAGAGCCACCTTGGAAGAAGATTTGGCTAAGGCTGAGGCTGCCCGGGCGATTGAAACGTCCCGGTTGAACAGCACTTCGGAGCGGCTAAAGAAGGCCATAGCTGCTAAACAGGAGGCCGAGTCGGAGACGGCCAAGATGAAAAGTGCCATTCGATCTTTGGAGACTGACTTGAAAGTGCACCAAGATAGTTTGGACGAGTTCGTGGGTGTCTCTCGGACTTTCAAAGATATGATGCTGAAGGAGCTTCGGGGGGTCCGGACAAGGGCTGCCCAAGATTTCCTTGATTCGGACTCCTGCAAGTTTTTGTTCGAGTCAAAGTATGACGAGGCCCGCTAAGATGGGTTTGATGCAGCTGTGGACCAGTGCCGGAGGAAGGGTTGGATACCGGATGACTGCGACTTGGAGGCTGAGGGAGTGTCCGCCTTTAAGAATGGAGATGGCTCGGACTTTGCTCCGGAGGGTGTCTTGGACGAAGACCGCTTAAGTGTGAATTTGTGGAGCTGTCTGCGGCGAGTGGAGGCAAGAAGTACAACCATGGTCCGTATCTCCCATCCTTCGTCCCTCGGGTGCTTATGTCCGATGTTTTCGTTCCTTTGGAGGATCACTTGGAACCTGACCGGCTGGTGACTTTACTGGGCACATCCATGGCTTTGATCACGACCTAGACTTGATGGAGCAGTGTCCGGCCTTCCTGGAAGAGGTTGAGGCTCGGAGAGAACGGAGGTTAGCCCAGGCAGCCCAACAGCAAGGTCAAGCGCCTCCGGAGAAGGATACTGGGGGCCCCTCTCGGTCTCAACCTAGTTCGTCCGAGCGGCGAAAGAAGACGGGTATGCCGGGTTTGTAGTAGGTGCCTCCGGCCTAAAACAATGTTGTCCTTTTTGCTCGTCATCTTTTGTTGGCTAAACATATACTTGTCTTTGTTGAATGTTGTTGGTTCGGGCCCCTTGGTGGCTCGGAACTATTTTTGTCACCGGAATGCTAATGCTGCTGTTTTCATTCTTGCGCATTTTAATTTCGTATTTGCGTAGTAACTCACCAACTCTCGTAAATTCGGATAATGGGTTCGGACCCTTGAGATTCAAACCGCCAGAACGTTAATTTGCCTGATGCAAATTCTCCTTTGCGGGATGATCAACCATTGTACCCATCCGAATCGGACTCTTTAATAGAAATAAGCCGGATCACGAATGGTTCGGAGCCACGTCTTAGAGTGACAAGGCTTGCGAGAAAGAGAATTTCCTTGTATCGTGATAAGTAGTGGCGATTTGGACGTTGACTTGGTGAGTCATCCCGAGTCTTTCAGACTTGTGAGAGAGTGAGAAGATGATCAGCATTAAGTACAGGGTGACTCTATACGAATCACAGTTGCTTCGGATGTTGTTATGTCAGCCCCGAGCTTGATACGTCCGAGTGAGTAACTTAGTCAATATGACCGAACGTATGGATGGATTATTGGGTTGGGCCAATGGAAGTCGAAGAGTCAGGCCCATGTTCGGCCCAAGCCCATTTCCGGCGAATATGGGACACGTGTCCGCTTCTGATTGATCCTCTCTTTCTATATATACTCCTGGTTTGTACGGCTTTTCTTTAGGATAATTCTCCCTTTTATAGTAGCCAAGGGTCCGGAGCTCGGGTCCGAGCGGCTGGTGAGTATGTTTATGCCATCACTCTTGCGTGTGATCTTGTCCCCAGGGTTTCTCCGATGCTTCGGAAGTCTACCCGGGTTGGTTTACGGTGAGAGTTTTCGAAATTGAATTGCTCGGAAAGCCCACCTCGGATCTTCGAGGATACGGTCCGTGCCGAGTGAGACTTGAAATCTTTGCCAGTCAATTCCTCTGATCGTCAGGCTAATCTTCTTTCTCCGGGGCTGTGGTCTATATCCACGACTTTAGCCCCGGAGAGGTAGATTAGCTGGATGGTTTAGGGATCTTCAAATAGTTGTTTTTGAACCTCAATGCATTCGAAGCATTCTGCTCTGGGTATGTGCCCGGGGGGCGACAAGTCGGCATAATTGGTTTGGTAGAATCCCTTCCAGTATTTCGTGGTTCGGTCGTAAAAAACCGCCCGAGATGTTGGAAGGCTTTCTACCAATCCTGTTGTGTCTAGTTGTTCGTTTCTCGGATTGAGGGAGCTCCGGATGTATCCTTTTTAGTAGGTCTTCCAGCTCGTCCTTGAAGATACGTATCCGGCGATTCGGTTCATTCGACTTTGTTTCCGAGATTGAAGGCTCGGGAGCTACTTGCAGTCGAAAGGAGTCCCCGATCTTGAGCTTGTTTGGAGTCGGATCATTGGGGACTTCGAGTAACCTTTCGTAACTCGTTTGTCTTACCTAAGGTCTTTCGTCCGCGGCAATCGGCTTTGTTGGTGCTGCGTTCGATTGAAGGCTCGAGGGAGCGACTTGCAATTCTGGGACGGTGTTCCTGACAATGCCGGTCTTGTTGGGACTCGGACCAACGGGAGCCTCCTGAGTGACTTGGGTTATTCCGACTATCCGGGTCGGTCGCCTTCCCGATACTCTGAATCTGAGATGTATTTATAGTATTTGGCAAGAGGCGATTTGGATTGTTATAGCGCTTCATGCTTGCTTCGGAGCTCTCTTTCGTTCAGAAGTGATGAAGTATCCTTTCTGGAAGCATTGAATGGCCTCCGTTATCTCATCCGGCAGCTGTTAGTCTTTAGGTCGTCCGAAGGGGGCTTCGAAATCTTTTTCAGTAAGCAATCACAGTTGGGATGGTGGAATTCCTTCTTCCTTCGGAGCGCCCACAGATAAAGTTAATAGTGCTCGGACGGGGTTTGGTTCGGTAGACCAGGGTTAATTAAGAAGCTTTGCTGTACAAGTAGAAAAGAGATAGAATAGGAGCTTGTTTCTGTAAGCGCGATTAGGTCTCTTCGGACCCTGACTTTGTAATTCTGTACTCCTGTTTCAATAAAAGAGTTTTTGCCTTTGTCAAGGTCGGATACTGTTTGATTGTGTTAATCCGATCCGGATCAGTGTATGATCTAGTTTCGGATCGAGTAGTTGAATATCTTCATGGCTTGTTCGAATCATGAGATCCGAAGGACATGATTATTAACAATGTTTATGAAATCACAGTTGTATTGATTTGACGGAAATCGAATTATAACTTGAGGGCTTCGAGGCCTTTTCAAAAAACAAACACAAAAAACAGATCGTCAAGATAAAGGAAGGTGACAGTCGTTGCCACACTCCTCCTCTAAGTGTAAAACTTTTGGAGATTCTTGGCATTCCAAGTTCTCTTCAAGGCCCGCCCTTGCTCATCTTCTAGTTCAAAGCTTCCATTAACTCTTGCCCCACTTGGGCTTAAGTTTGTACGGTCCTTCCCACTTGGGCTTAAGTTTCCCCACATGACTTAGTATATCGGCTCTTCTGAGGACTAAGTCTCCAACTTGTATGTCCTTGGGAAAGACACGTTTATTCTAGGCTCGAGCGGTCATGGCTTGGTACCGAAGGATGTTGGCCAATGCCTTATCACGCTTTTCTTCAAGGAGCTCAAGGTCATAGATCCTTGCGATCTCGTTATCAACTGGGTTGTATTGCTGGATTCTCTGGGTTGCCACCACCGTTTCCGAAGGGATGACCGCCTCGGATCCGTAGACCAGGGAGAAAGGTGTTTCTTGTGTGGCAGTCCGGGCTGTCGTTCGATGCGCCCAAAGGACAGCGTCGAGATCATCCGCCCAACTGTCTTGGGAAGTTCTCAACCTTTTCTCCAAAATTTTGACTATGGCCTTGTTGGTGGCTTCCACCTGACCATTGGCTTGGGGGTGGCCAACGGAAGTAAAGCGTTGTTCCATTTTGAAGGACTGAAGCCACTCCTTCAGTCTTGACCCAGAAAATTGTGCTCCATTGTCCGAAACTAGCACTCGTGGGAGTCCAAACCGGCAGATGATGTTCTTCCATATGAATGTCCGAACCCTGCTTTCTGTGATGGCCGACGCTGCTTCAGCTTCGACCCACTTAGTGAAGTATTCCACTGCCACTATCAAGAACTTCTTTTGATGTGTTCCTCGCGGAAAGGGACTAACTATGTCTATGCCCCATTGATTAAATGGGCATGCTATGATTGACGGAATCATAGGGTTGGTTGGGCGGTGTGGTATGTTGGCATAGTATTGGCAGTCTTCTCAGGCGCGGGCGATGTTGGCAGCATCAATGTCAATAGTTGGCCTATAGTATCCTTGCCTTATGATCTTTTGCGCCAAAGTTCTTCCTCCAGAATGACTTCCACAACTTCCGGCGTGGATTTCTTCCATCGCAGTTTTCGCCTCTTGAGGATCTAGGCACCTCAGGTGAGTTCCGCTGTAGGATCTTTTGTAGAGATCTTCTTCCAGAATTAAGTATCTGTTAGCTCGATATTGAATCTTCCTGGCCTCTCTAGGATCCACCGGTAAAGTACCATCCTTGAGGTAACGGAATATATCAGTCATCTAGTTTCTTTCTGTGCTTAAGAGAAACATCTGTCCGTTGGGGTTCGCCAGGGAGGATTCCGCCCGGGTCATTAGGATGACACTTCTTGTGTCCAAAGCTCCTAAGGCTGAGGCGTACTTGGAGAGGGCGTCGGCTTTTTCATTCCATTCTCTGTGAAATTGGTCAAGAGTAAATTCTTCAAAGTGCTCAACCTCTTTCTTGAGGAGCTCCAAGTATTTGATCATGTTAGGTCCTTTGGTGGAAAAGGACCCGGAGAACTGGATTATTGTACTGCGAGTGCATGTGAAGCTTTGATCCTTTTTACGAAGGGCTTTCGCCATTCTTAGGCGGTGATAAGTGCTTCATATTAAAACCGTTGTTCGTCACCTTAAAATTGAGGGTGATGGCGTACTCTAGCTTGGCTCCTTCAGGACTTTCAAGGAGAATTCCTATTCCTCCCAACCGTCCGGTTGATGATCCGTCCACTTGTAATGTCCAACATTCTTTGTTTCTTTCCTTTCCTCTCGAAGTGGGAGTGCGTGCTTTCTCAACCTCCTGCTTCTTGTCGGAAGATGCAGTTGTCGAGGTATTGAGTTCTTCGTCCAAGAGAAACATGTGCCTTACTCTCAGTGAATCATCCATAGGTTGGTGATACTTAGTCAAGTCGGATCTTGCCTCTTTATCTCTTACCTTCTTTCTTTCCACTTGATTCCTTGATTTGGGCTATCACCACATGGCTAGCCTTTTCCTGGGAGTTTCCGTTCTCTTCTTCTCCTTTTTCTGGATAGTCTACTAGGAAGTCGGCCAGAACTTGCGCTTTCTTGGCAGATGGGGCTTGATACCCAATATCATATTCACTCAGCTCAATAGCCCATTTGGACAGGCGTCCTGACTGATCCGGTTTGTCCAAGACATGTTTGAGTGGCTCATTTGTAAGGACCACAATCCGATGCGACTTGAAGTAAGGCTTGATCATTGCGATCTAAACCAATAAAGGCGAGCTTCTCAACTTTGAAATATCTGGTCTCAGGGCCTGCAAGGGCTTTGCTCAAATAGTAAATTGGTAAATGCTCGTTGTCTTGTATCCGTACCAGTACAGAACTCATTGCTTTATCAGTGGTGGCCAAATAGAGGTAAAGAGTTTCAGCCTCCTTGGGTTTAGACAGAAGGGGCGGCAAAAGGAGATACTTTTTCAAGTTTTCCAGGGCCTCTTCACACTCCTTTGTCCATTCGAACTTAGTTCCTTTTCGTAAGATCTTAAAGAAGGGAAGGTTCTTCTCGGCGGATCTTGAGATAAAACGGCTCAATGCCATCACCTTTCCTAGAAGCTTCTGAACTTCATTGATAGTCTTGGGCTGTGGTAGATCTACGATTGCTTTTATTTTCTCTGGGTTAGCACTGATGCCTCTTTCTGTGACCATGTAACCAAGGAATTTTCCTCCTTTCACCCCAAAAGTGCACTTTTCAGGGTTTAGCTTCATTCCGTATTTTCGGAGAATAGAAAAACAATTGTTAAGGTGTTCAGTGTGTTCCTCTTCAGTCTTGCTTTTCACAAGCATGTCATCCACATAGACTTCCATGGTTTTTCCCAATTCTTCCTTGAAAATCTTATTTACCAGCCGTTGGTAAGTAGCTCCTGCATTCTTGAGGCCAAAGGGCATGACCTTGAAGCAATAGACTCCTCCGGCCGCAAAGAATGCCGTTTTCTTGATGTCTTCTTGAGCCATCCTAATTTGGTAGAAGCCTTGATATGCATCCATGAAGCTTAGAAGCGCACATCCTGCAGTGGAATCAACCAGCTGGTCTATGCGTGGCAATGGATAAGGATCCTTTGGACAAAATTTGTTGAGTCTAGTGAAGTCATTGCACATTCTCCACTTTCCTGGAGCTTTTTCGACGAGGACCACGTTGCAGACCCAATCGGAGTATCTGACTTCTTCGATATGACCTGCTTTCATCAACTTGTCAACCTCCCCTGCTATGATAGCATCCTCAACTGGTCCAAAGTCTTTCCTCTTTTGCCGGATGTGCTTGACCGTCGGATCCATGTTCAGACGGTGAACTGCGATCCTTGGGTCTATCCCCTTGAGATCATCTGTGCTCCAAGCAAAGATGTCGCGATTGTCACGAAGGCAAGCGATGAGCTTCCGCTCTACCTCCGTACTCATCTCCGTTCCAATCCGAGTTGTTTTTTCCGAATTTCCTTCGACCAGTTGGACCTCTTTCAAGGCTTCATGGGATTCTATTCTAGCTGTCTTGGGGAACTTTTCTCTGAGCGACCCAATACCGATTTCTTCCTTTGGTGGCGTTAGAGTAATGGAAGAATGGCCATGAGGGCCCTTAGTGACCGAAAGGACAGGTACTGTGGCTCCTCTGGTTGACATGATATAGCACTCCCAGGCTTCTCTAACGTTGCCCATTTCTTCCCCCACGCCGTTCGGGGTTGGAAACTTTACCCTGTTGTGTAAGGGAGAAGCAATTGCTCTGAACTGGTTAAGTCCCGGGCGGCCCAAGATCACGTTATAGTCGAAGGTGCTATCTACTACTACGAAGAGGATTGTCTTGGTCACCCTTGTCGGAAACGTGCCCATAGAGACTTGTAGTGGTATACTTCCAATGGGGCGTACTATAGACCCTCCAAAACCTACCAATGAAGTGTATACTCGTCCATATTGTATTTGCCCCAGGTGCATTTGCTCCACGGTCCTTTTGGATATGACATTGGAGGAGCTTCCTGTGTCGATTAGTACCTTGTTGACCTTGTAAGTGGCAATCACTAGAGAAACAACCAAAGGGACATCGGGGTCCTTGAGATCTCCTCCGCCAGACGTTGGTGGGGGGATCTCGCTATCGTCAAAGGTAATTGCATTTGTGCCTTTCAAGGCTGGTGGACCATAAGCTCTGTCGTTGTTTCTCAAGTGTTGCGCGGTCCTTTCCCTTGCATTTCTGCTATCTCCCCCTCTTGGTCCTCCTGCAATGGCGTTGATAATTCCACTGTAAGGGAGGTTCTCCATTTCTGTATCCTCGCGGTACCCTTGGTATCTTTGGGCATGCCGAGGTGGGATTTCCGCTGGAGGTGGTGGTAAAGATCCTGTCGGAGGTTCAGAATCACGCTCCTCTCTTCTTTGCTCATTCTTTCTATGCCTGGAGGGTTCTTCTTCGCCTGTTGGTTCTTTCAACTTCCCACTTCTCACTAGTCTTTCGATTTCTGTCTTCAGCTGGATGCAATCCTCAGTCGGGTGACCTTTCTGCTTGTGGAACCTACAGTAGTCTTTAGAAAATTTACTCTTCTTGCTGCTCTTGACAGGTTTAGGCCATTGTATATCTAAGTCCTTTTCAACAATAGAAGCCAAGATGTCGGATCTTGGTCTGTTGACGTGAGTATACTCGGCGTATCTCCTAGGTGGAGTTCTTTCTCTACGGAATTCTTTCCTGTCCCTGAGATCTCTTTTTTGCTCGTACTTGTTCTTTCCCCTTCTTTATCCCTGCTCTTGTCGGGACATTTCTTCGGTAATCTTCTCCATACAAGACTCCTTCGCAGATGTCTTCCAGATACTTTTCAGTGGTGATTTCTTCGTTGGAAAGCTTCCTTCTAAGCTCATCATTATAAGTATTAGCATATAGGTGTCGGACCCGCTCTTTTATGCTATGAGGCTCTACCTGTCGTACTTCAGCGTTGAAGCGGTCAAGGAAGGTTCTAAGGTCCTCATGCTCTTTCTGGATTATGCCTGCCAGGTGCTCAACTGACCTCTTCCTTCTCTTTGCTTTCTCAAACCTTTTCAAGAAAAGGGAGGCGATGTCCGCATAAGATTTGATGGAACCATTAGGTAGTGAGGTCCACCAATCCATTGCTTCTCCAAAGAGTGTGGTGGAAAAGTTAAGAGCTTTCATGTTTTCATTGAGTCCATTGCTTTCCATCTTACTTTCGTATCTAGTAAGATGCCCTACAGGGCAAGTATCTCCATAGTAATGCTCAAGGTTTGGGATAACACAGTCGGGGCGCTTCCTTTCTCTTCTGATCTCATCGCACAGAGGGTTGGGAGTTTTAACTACCACCTTCTCATGTGCTTTGACCATCTTGCTCAAGGTGGCAATTTGTGTTTCCAGGGCCTTCTGTTGGAGGTAGATCTGCTCAGCTGTCACTTTTTCACCAGTTCTGGGGTTGATAGCTACATCTGGAGGAAGATCACCGATTTGAACTATCGGGATGCTTTCCGCCATTTGATCTCTAGGCGCTTGTTGTTGAGCTCCTCGCCGACTGGTTCCCACTTCGTCTACTCGTGGCACTTCTGGACTTCTCCCTCGTTGTTCATGAGAAGCAGCGGCTCTTCTATTGAGAAGATGTCTCAGGTCTTCTGGTTGAGCTTGTTCCCCCAGCCTTTGTTGGATAGGACGGTGCTCATTTCTTCATTGAGCGGGTTCAGCTTGCCTTGGGATCGGCGTAGGTGGGGTGGGCTGAGGAGGCTGGAGGTTGTTTGATCCAAAGCATCCTTGAATAGTGGTGAGTAAGAGGCCAAACTGATTTTCATTCATCCCGAACTCACTAGGACGAATGATCTGTCCATTCGGGAGGGTAAAGTTTCTTCCTGGAGGAGGACCATGTGTTCCTGACGGAGGAACCTGTCCTTCGTCCCCAAGTGTCTGGATCCTTACTGGTGGATTAATGGCTCTTTCCTCGCCAGAAGAAAGACAAGCGGTATGGCCATCACTTGGATCATCTATTACTTCTTTTGTTGAAACTCTTACTACCCCACCTCTTCTAGTGAGAGGTCTTCCCCTTTGTCTTGGAGCAGGCGTACAATGGTAGTGGCATTGGTTCTTGTGGACCTTCTTGTTCTTGCCATTACTGAAGAGAACGGGACTTTTTGTAAAGGTTCCCACAGACGGCGCCAAAATGTTGAGGGTGTAACTCCCCAACTACTTAGATTTATTTCAACTCCACTAATGGGTGCCAAGGTAAGAAGCTCCTTGCTAGGTAAGGACCAATGCGTAAGAACCAGCGACCAACTACTTCGGTAAGGACCTGCACACTTGAGGGGGGGGGGGGGTTAGTGCCCGGTTTTGCTAAGTGTCAAACCGGGATGAGACTTTACTCGAGAGTGACTGAAGATCAACTCTGTATAATACTCGGGATTGGGATCGTGAAGTGACTTATCCGATGACTTACTTGTTGGGATGTGTGCCTTATTTATAGGCTATCATCAAAATGGAAGGCCTTGCTAGGATTGCGCCATGTGTACGGCCAGGATTGAGCCACCAATGCTAATATGAGGCCCATAGCCCAACAATGAAGCTTTAGCCCATGCCATCTTGGGCTTTAGGGGTAGTTTGGTCATTATTGGGAGAGTTCTTGAGGATGTGACTAGTTCTGCTGAGTTCCCAGGTTCGGAGAGATGGGTCCGGACGATTGGTCCGGACCATATTTGGTTGTCAGCTGAGGAAGTTCTCCTGCCTGTCCAACTCTTCCGATTCGGAGCTCCTGGGTTCGAACATCTCACTCTTTGGTGCCCATTTGCTTGGTTGCTTTATGAGATGGTCATGCTGGATCCGAGTTGACATCCGGATCGGAGTCCTTGGGTCGGAGAGGGTACTGACTTAGCACTATGCTCCTTTCCCAGAGAGGCTCGGACCAAGGTGGGTCGGACCTATGGTTCCGGGTCGGGCCTTGTAGGTCCAAATCCTTCGTCCCTTTCTTTCAATATGGGTCGGACCATAGTTGGTCTGCCCGGATCGGACCGTTGGCTCGGACCAAAGTGTCTCGGATCCATTGGATGACTTGGGATGCCTTAGGATTCGTTCCTAGGTCCTTTATGACGGATTGTACATATTTCCGTATCAACAGGTGAAGTTTAATTCAAGGATTTTGTGATCAATTTGTTTTAAGTTCAGTTCTCGTCTCTTGTATTTTGTTGGTTGAGTGGACTGTATCTTGGTTTGTATGCTGTTTTGCTTATTCATGTACTAAATCAAGCCTGCTTTTCTGTTTAAGTTGAGTTTGTCGGTCTATTCTTCTCCGTTCTGTACTGCCTGCATCGTTTCAGTCATTGGTTTGTGTTTAATTTGTGTTTGAATTGAATTACTGTGTCCTCATGTTTGCTGTGTGCTTTAGTCGAATTTGATTCCTCCTTGATGTGATGGCTTAATTTGTTGATCAGTCACTTGACGATTTTATCTGAATTCGATCTGTGTATGAGTTAGAATACTAGTTGCAGTTGACGTGCTATTTTTGATGGATTAGTTTCTTGGATCCTTCTCTCCTTCTTCCTCTTTACCGATTTAGTCTGCGTGTGTGTTCTTTGGGTTCGATTGGTGATTTCTTTGTGAGTTTGTTGTCGAATTTGTTATTGATCGATTGTTGCCGTTTGTCGAGTGAGGAAGTGATGGTTGAGTACGATTTGTAATTCTTGTGTGTGTGATCATTCGAGTTGTGGTGATTGTGTGTTCGAATTGGAGTCCGTTGTGTTGTCTGGTTCCTTTTCTTCTTTTCCTCTCCTATTTTGTCCGTGCATGGGTGTGTGAAGGTTAGTCGAACTTAGTTCTCGATAAGTTTGGCCTAATTGGTCTCAATTAATTGGTGGTATTTCGCTTGTTCTTTGTCACCTATAATTAAAGAGTTCATTTAGGTAAATCTCTTGTAGAGTGATTTTACCTTCATAATTCCTCTTGAAATGGATGTATTGCACCTGATTATTTATTATTGTCTTTTCACATGGTACTTGTATTACTTTTAATCTGACGCAAGTATATGTCGGGTGTCTAGTTGAGCTTTATCATCGTAAAATTGGTGCCAACTAGTACTAGCAGATTGTAATACACAGAATGCTCATTCTCTTGGACACCATCTAATTGCGCTTTTACTGGCCATGTTTTTATTAGGGTGTTGGGTTGAATTTGGTACCAGTACTACTTTGTTGTCCATGCTCATATGATGCTACTGTGTGGTTTGGAATTGTTAGTTTTGTTAAAGAGGAAGTTTTTATGCTTTAGTTTATACTTTATGCTATTGCTGTTTTGCGTGACACCGTGGACTTATATAATTGTTATTGATAAAAATTGCTAATTTCTTTAAGTAATTTTATGCGTAGTTGATTCTGATTGTTTATGCTCGTTTGTGGGGGTTAAAGGGTATCGTTAAGTTATTTTTGCGTAAGTGTTAAGTGGTGTTACCTTTTATCAGGATTTGCGGATCGCTTAGTTTACGAGGTCATCTAAGGTGAGTGTTCTACCCAAAAAGTATATGTATATTTGCGAAACTACAAGAAGCTATTTTAATATTATATATATATATAGTATTGCATCTCAAACATTGTGAAACTCATGAAATCAAGTTCTGAAAACTGCATCAAATCTTTTTCTCATGCTTCCGCTATCTAAAGATATATATGTATATGATTCATGATGATCTTCGTTTGATTCGATTGACTGATTCGCTTCGACCGATATATGCGCAATTTGTGGTGGGGGTTCCCGATTGGACATACTTGGGCAGTTGTGTCTGTCGAGTTGTTCATGAGGTGCCTCTGCTTACTATCCCGTGACGCGAGGCAGAAGTCACCGAGGTCATTGGGAGTAGTAGTGTTCCACCCCTGTACCATGGCAGGGTATTCGTTTTCGTCTTCGTTTGACAGTGGTAGCACCCTGTCTGGAGTGATAAGGGCTTGGATTGGGGTTATAAGGTTTACTGCACCAAAGATAATTTATTCGCTTCGTTATATGTTTTCTTCGATTATTTTTATATTATGATTCGTTTGATTTTGAAAATCATACTTCGTTATTACATAATTCGTTATTCACTTAGCACAGAACCTCACTGAGTTTTATCTCACACTTGATTTGTTACCTTCTTGTAGATTTCGGAGTCTAGTGGAGGACCGAGTCGGGTAGACGTTCAGCAACTTGAGTGAAAGTGGGTTATAAATGGGATTTTGTAACTCTTAGCTTGCAAAAACTTGTACTTTTATCCGCTGCTTGTAAAAATAGTGTTTTCGCAAGTCAACTGTTCAAATTTCAGCTTCTCAAAGCTTTTAGATTGTCTTCCTGTTATTAGTTTAACGCCCTTGTCTTTTTAAAAATTAGTGTAATTTTTCGGGGCGTTACAGTTGGTATCAGAGCTTGAGTTTTTACTCGAGCTATACCGGGATATGATTTTCGGACCTTGGGTTGTGCGAGTGAGGTGTCTAAGTTGCTGAACATAGGTTGTGTCTTCCATGTTAACTTATTCTCGAGTTGTCGTCTTGTTAATAAGATATGAAAGTGACTGAAGTATGATTGCTCAGTTTTAATTGCTTGACATATGTGATTCTAATTTTCTCGTATCATATGATCAAAATGTTATATACTTGTGTTGTGTAGCCTATTTTTTCATGTTATGTGTTATCATTTGGTGGTCCAATATTTTACTAGAGTTCGTATAAATCACATGTAGGCGGCCGACTACATAATGATTCGTACTAACTAGAGTTAATAGAGGATCACTATTTGATTATATGCTTCGATACTTGCGCATTTCACTTAATTCGAGTTTCAGTCGATCATTAGGTAATCTTGAAAATGGATTTCTGGTGGTTTATGTGGCTAAATTTTCTTCCTCCCTGTTGATAAAATGTTACTTGTCAGTGTCTTTTGCATGACTTGTGTGATTTTAATTTCTGTACATCTTCTGATCAAATGTTACTTGCCTGTGTTTCTATTTTTTGAATGTCTAGCTTATGCTACTTGAATGAGTTTTGATAATAAAATAATTGGTTGATTGTGGCTCTTAGTACTGCTCTTTTTCTGTTAGTCCTACTACTGGAGTTTTAGATTTTAGTAAATTGCACATTTTGGTATTTGAGGTTAATTGAGCTAATTAATTTGACTAAGTTGATATGAACGTTTGGGTTAGAAAAATCAAATTCCTCGTTTTGTTTCATGATAGTAAGTTTAATCTGATGATTTCCAGGTATATACCATGCTTGTTATTCTTCGTGAACCTACTTGAAAAGTGATCATGTTATGTAAATTTGATATTTATACACATCATTCTTCACATGTATCTTAGTAGTCTGTGTTTACTTCTGCTAGTCACTTACTTGCGGGATTTATGTGGTAGTTTTTAATTTCTCGTTCGATGAAACCCATCTTGTTAACCTTCACCTTTCATCGACCTTTTCTCTTCTTTCTCTAGTCGTATTTAGTAACTCACTTCATAAATTCTTCTAGAAAATGCAAAGTTTCAAACTCCTTAGCAAACTTTCACAGTTCTTTCATCTTCTTCGTTGTAATTCCCCTGATCTTGATTACTTAACCAGATTCTCAATCTCACCAAACCTCTCTCGTTAAGCCCCTTGGTCTCTTATTAAAGATTGTCTTCTTTCCTACTCCTTATCACTCGAGAAACCCTCTTGATTTTGCTCCATGCATAGAAATTTAAAGGAGGCTTGCCTTGTCTATTTCGGTGTGTTCACTTGTTAGGTAGCCTTCAAGTATGTTGACGGTAAGTTTCGAACCTACGTTTTATACGGAGTCGGTATCCCGAGCTCTACATTTCTTAAGGTGAGAATTTGGGGACCAAATTCCTTTAAGGAAGGGAGAATGTAAAACCCCGTTTTATTCTCGTCTTTATTATTTAAAAAAAAAAACTTTATTTTTTATTTTTGTTATAGCTAATAATGTTCCTAGTGCTTAAATTAGTGTTTAGTTTTTTTTATAGCTTAATGAGAGTCCAATTTCATTTTAGGACTAAATTTGTACATATTGACCATTGTACCCCTCACCATATTCAACTCACTTCCAGTTCAATCAACTCCTCCTTCATCACGATTCTACTTCTGCTTCCTTCTTCTTCTTCCTTCTTCTCCTCCTTCTTCTTCTTCTTCCTCCTTCTTCTTCCTTCTTCTTCTTCTTCATTTCTTTCCTTCAATCGATTTCTTCTTCTTCACGATTTCTTCTCCTTCAGTTCCTCCTTCAAATTGACTTCTTCGTTCCCTTTTCTCCTCGATCTCTTCTTCTTCCAAATCGGCGCTGTTATCTACGACGCCCCAACCACCGCTAACTGATTTCGATCCCAAGCCAGAAGAGAGTCACACGTCTAGCTTCGCCTCTCACCTTCGTTCTTCCCCAATTCAGTCGATTCAATTAGTCGGTAAGACTCCTCAATCGATTCCTATTTCCTCTTCCGTTTCGATTCTCTTCCTAACTCCGAAACAATGCTTATGTGTTCTTTGTAGAATCAATTACAAGATTTAGGGAGTTTCACCCGTTTGTTCGTAATTTAGCTCGGTGATTCGTCTTTAATTTTGGGTAAGTAATTCCTTCTCAATTGTTTACTATTTGAATTCTGGGATGGGTTAGTGCGTTGATTGTCTCGTTTGTGCTTATTTTCAATTCGAAACTTCTTCCTTTTGCTGTTTGAGTTTGTTCTCATTTTTCTTAATTCTGATTAATCGATCTGCTTTGTTCCCGTGTATGTATGCTGGATTGATATGTCTGATTCTTGAGTTCGAATTGAATTGCTTTGTCTTCCTATTAATTGAATTCGACCTTGCTCTATTTACTATTCATTCGAATTGCCTTGGACTGCCTGTGTTGTTAGAGTTGTGTAGCGGTGGTCTGTGTTTCGACGGTGTATGTGGAATTGGGTTGTGAGCTGTGTGTGCGAATTTGGTTGTTGGTTGGTCTGTGTTATGTCTCGTATCGTTCGGACTGTAAGGTCTTTTAATTCCTTTCACCTCCTATGTCGGTTCTGCTACGCTCATAGGTGTGTGTGTTATTGTTAATCTACCTACCTTTTTCTTCTTATTTGCTGATTTGACTGTTGTGCTTGTGGTTTTTCTGACATCCTTTGAGTTGTAGACAGAGTGTAATGTTGTGTTAGTTTGTTCTCTACCTGTCACTGATCGAATTGTGAGCCTGTGTGTGGGTTTGTGTTTATGTTTCGCTTGGGTACTACTTGTTGGCGTTGTAACTCCCCAACTACTTAGATTTATTTCAACTCCACTAATGGGTGCCAAGGTAAGAAGCTCCTTGCTAGGTAAGGACCAAGGCGTAAGAACCAGTGACCAACTACCTCGGTAAGGACCTGCACACTTGAGTGGGGGGGGGGAGTTAGTGCCCGGGTTGCTAAGTGTCAAACCGGGATGAGACTTTACTCGGGAGTGACTGAAGATCAACTCTGTATAATACTTGGGATTGGGGTCGTGATGTGACTAGCAAGATGACTTGTCGAAGTGACTTACTTGTTGGGATGTGTGCCTTATTTATAGGTTATCATCAAAATTGAAGGCCTTGCTAGGATTGCGCCATGTGTACGGCCAGGATTGAGCCACCAATTGCATGAGGCCCATAGCCCAATAATGAAGCTTTAGCCCATGCCATTTTGGGCTTTAGGGGTAGTTTGGTCATTATTGGGAGAGTTCTTGAGGGTGTGACTGGTTCTGCCGAGATCCCAGGTTTGGAGAGATGGGTCCGGACGACTGGTCCGGACCACATTTGGTTGTCAGCTGAGGAAGTTCTCCTGCTTGTCCAACTCTTCTGATACGGAGTTCCTGGGTTCGGACACCTCACTCTTTGGTGCCCATTTGCTTGGCTGCTTTGTGAGATGGTCATGCTGGATCCGAGTTGCCATCCGTATTGGAGTCCCTGGGTCGGAGAGGGTACTGACTTAGCACTATGCTCCTTTACCAGAGAGGCTCGGGCCAAGGTGTGTCGGACCTACGGTTCCGGGTCTGGCCTTGTAGATCCAAATCCTTTGTTCCTTTCTTTTTAGGGTGGGTCGGACCATGGATGGTCTGCCCGGATCGGACCGTTGGCTCGGACCAAAGTGCCTCGGATCCATTGGATGACTTAGGGCGCCTTAGGATTCGTTCCTAGGTCCTTTATGACGGATTGGACATATTTCGTATCAACATATGTCCCCCTAGTTTCCAAGTATCTTAGTAGAAGATAGTTGTGGAACTACTGGTTTGGGAAGCTGTTTTGAGAAAAAAATCCGTTCTTCAGTCCAATCCGTTTCGATCTTGTTGAAAAAAGGTGTATGAAAAAAGGTGTACTCCGTACTTCGTGTGGCCATTGACTTAGTCTCTCTCCCCCCCCTTTTTTCTTTTTCTCAAACATCGTTGCCATCCGAGGGGCTGGGTCCGAAGGGCAACGAAGTGAAGAACAAAGAAAAAAGGGTATTTGTAATGGAGACTAAGTTTAGGCTCCGAACATCGGTAGTGTACCTCTGATGTGCTACGGTGGCGGACCGTAGGTGCGTGTCCCGTCCGAACCAACCTCTGTGGTCGCGGGAAGGTCCGAAGGGTAATCGCTCGAGTATACGAGGTTCCTTGTGTGGACAAGTTATATTGGACTGATAAGCCGCTAGGCATCCGAGAAGATGATAATTCGGAGCTCTCGTGCTGTCTGCTGCCCGAGAGTGGGATAGTTGTTGTATTCGTCTATCCGTGAGATAAATTTGTTGTACCAGTTCGTCATTTCACTTGGTATAATTGTACTATACCATTGGATGATTTTTGATCTACGATTGAGATTTAATCCCGAAAAGTCGTGACGGTTGGAGCTCCCAATATGACCCTCTATAAATAGAGGGGTTGGCCGGTTCATTTCTCACCGTTTAGAGAGAGAATTTTTGAATTCTAAGTATATCCGAAGCAACTACCAGCAATCCGAAGCGAGCAACGAGAGGTTCGAAGCGCGTGATCCTGTGCAAGGTCAAGTTACTTCTATCTAATCATCCGAGTCCAAGTAAGTTTACTTGTCTCGTCTTATGATTGAATTATCTCTGTTGTCTTTCATCTTCAAGTTACTCGGATGCATGCTTATGATGTGTAGTATAGTTGATAACCATTACGTACTTTGATGTTGACTAACCCCGAATAAGCGTAGTACTGACTCGGGACTAACTTCGTCGAGTAAAGCCGCTAGTTTTGGCTTTGAACTGACCACTTTAATATACATAAATGACATCTCGGACTGCCATCTTAAAGCTTACGAAATTGCTTTCTCCTTTCCCTAGGATGTCCGAGAGTGATAGCCAAAATTGGTCCGAGGCTGAGGTATACGACTCCGAGGCGATATCCTTAACCGATAGCTCCGAGGAAATTGAGATCGTGGATGACGACGAAGTACTGGAGGTGGAACAAGCGCCCCATCCGAGCCGGGAAGAGCCCGAGGTAAGTTCCTTACTTCGGTTAGTTGTTCCGGATCCAGGTCCTCCGAGGCGTCAGGATTACCTGCGAGTGTCCCATGTGCAGGTTATTGTAGCGGCTCAAGAAACAAGCTTGCGAGTTATAGGAACTCGTCGGCCGGGTCGGGCTGGCCAGGAATCCGAACTTCCGGTAGAGATCCGAACTTTAATTCGCAACCTAGGTTATAACTTTAGGAGTAATCCTAATCGAGTCCCGTTCGTTCCGGATCCGCAGGAGCCGACTATTGAGGAAGTGCATGATACTTCGGAGGCACTTCCTAGCTTAGGTGCATTTGAAGAAGGTGAAGAAGACCGTGTGCAAGTCGCTGCGCCTCTTCGGACTGTTGTAGAGTTAGCGTCCTCATCCGAGGAAGATGAGGCAGAAGAAGGTGTGTGGGGCCAAGATTCTGGTTCCGAGGAGGAAGAAGGTGTAGAGCCATCCGCTCATGTGCTCCGTGTGAAGCTATTTGGGCAAGCGAGTCGGCAGTGTGGCGAGGAAGAGCGTCCGGAGAGGCTGAGGAAGGGCGAGGACGTATTCCAAGTAAAGTTCCCTCGGTCTAAAGACGATGTCACTCACCCCGATCCGGAGGGCAAGTTGAATGAAGACGGTACTCTGCCTACTTGTGCCTCAACCATCCGAGCCGATGAAGTGGATGAGCTCCGGAGAAGATATGAGATCCCGGAGTGTGTGGAGATTCTCATCCTGCATTTAATCTCATGCTTTTTATAATCCGCCTCGGGCTACATATGCATCTATGAGATAAGTCTCCATTGCGGGTGGCGGCTACCCGTATCGTCCGAGTTTCTAGAGATTTTGAACAGCATGGGTTTGAGTCCGCACCAGATCATCCCCAACTCCCTCGGAAATCTGACGTGCTTCGGAGTCTTATGTAAATATAAAGGCATTCCGCTCACCTTCGATAATTTCCGCAAATTATTTAACATAAGTGTAAGTAGTAGGAACACATGGTTCTATACGTTCGTATGTCGCCAGGCGTACACGTTTTTTGTTGATCCCTTGTTCTCGTTGGGAATCCAATGTTTCAAGAGGTACATTTTTGTCCGTCCGGCTCTGGGCAATCCGCGGAGAGGCCCACGTGGCATTTGAGAAAAAGTTCTTCCGAGGCAAGCGCCGATTGGAAGCCACCGCACGGAACATCCTTTGTGCATGCAAGCGTTCCATCGAGTCAAGAGCGGAAAAGTACTTCTTCCGAGGCGATATGTCATGTCTGCCTTTCTTAATTTGGTTTGTCCGAGCCAAGTTTTTGTGACAATATGGAGGATTTGAGTAAGTGGTTTCTCTCTACCTCTGGTTGGTTGTCCGAGTCGGTTGTCTGTTTGTCGACTATATGATTCTTTTGTATCTTGTAACTCATTGTGGTTCGGATGTGCAGCTTTTTGGTTCGAGTATATGATGTCGACCATGCGGGAGTTGAAGCGTCAGCAAAATGCTGCGCAGCGGAAGGAGTTGGCAGAGGGTTCCCGGACCCAGATTATCAAGATTTCCACCGTACTCCCGATGAACGAGCCAAGAAATGCTGCTGTGTTCCGAGTGGAGGAGACTCGGAGAGCTGCTGCGGGCAAAGAGGCCCAAACTATCCCTACTCCGGACAAGGGTAAGGTGGTCGGATCTAAGGGCTCGAAGAAGCCTCCAAGATCATATAGTCGACAAACAGACAACCAGACAAACAGACAAAAGATACAAAAGAATCTACAAATGAATCCTCCCTTGGCCTCCAAGATCCGTCTCCCGAGATCCTCCCGCAAGCGGATCAAGCGTTGCGGCTGCAAAAAAGTGCCCCTCGGAAGGTCAGAATCCTCCCGCCAAAAAGGGCAAGGGGAAGATGAGCGAGGTGCCCTAGCCGGATTCGGATGCTGAAGTTTCTCGGCTGGTTGCTGCCCCGGAGGTGGAGCGGATTTCCGAGTTGGTCGCCGCTCAACGCAAGGTTAGCAAGTGTTTTGGTTATTTTCTCATCTTCCTGTAATTCGAAGATATCTAAACGTTTGTGATATCTGGTATTTTTAGCTTGCTGCTGCCGTGGAAGCATGCTCCTTGGTGGCTGCTCGGAGGGCTACCCTGGAAGAGGATTTGGCCAATTTGCCGAGGCGATTGAAGCGTCGGTTGAACAAAGACTTGAGCACCTGAAGAAGGCCATAGCTGCTAAACAGGAGACCGAATCGGAGACGGCCAAGATGAAAAGTGCCATTCGATCTTTGGAGGCTGACTTGAAAGTGCACCAAGATAGTTTGGACGATTTCGTGGCCGTCTCTCGGACTTTCAAAGATAAGATGCTGAAGGAGCTTCGGGGAGTCCGGACAAGGGCTGTCCAAGATTTCCTTGATTCGGACTCCTGCAAGTTTTTGTTCGAGTCGAAGTATGATGAGGCCAGTCAAGATGGGTTTGATGCAGCTGTGGAAGCGGTCTTGGGAGGAAGGTTGGATACCGGATGACTGCAACTTGGAGGCTGAGGGGGTCTCCGCCTTTAAGAATGGAGATGGCTCGGACTTTGCTCCGGAGGGTGTCTTGGACGAAGACCTGCTCAAATGTGAATTTGTGGAGCTGGTCTGCGACGAGTCGGAGGGCAAGAAGTATAACCATGGCGGTCCGTATCTCCCATCCTTCGTCCCTCGGGTGCTTATGTCCAGTGTTTTCGTTCCTTTGGAGGATCACTTGGAGCCCAACCGAGACTGGCTGACTCTGCCCGGGCCTGTCCATGGCTTTGATCGCGACCTAGACTTGATGGAGCAGTGTCCGGCCTTCCTGAAAGAGGTTGAGGCTCGGAGAGAACGGAGGTTAGCCCAAGCAGCCCAACAGCAAGGTCAAGCGCCTTCGGAGAAGGATACGGGGGGCCCCTCTCGGTCTCAACTAGTTCGTCCGAGCGGCGAAGGCAGTGAAGACGGGGTATGCCCCGGGTTTTTTGTAATGGGGTGCCTCCAGGCCTAAAAACAATGTTGTTTTTTCTTTTGCTCGTCATATTTTGTTGGATAAATATATACTTGGTTTTGATGAACGTTTGTTGGTTCGGGCCCCTTGGTGGCTCGGAACTATTTTTGTCACAAGAATGCTAAGGTTGCTGTGTTCATTCTTGCGCGTTTTAATTTCGTATTTGCGTAGTAACTCATCAACTCTCGTAGACTCGGATAGTGCGTTCGGACCCTAAAGATTCATACCGCCAGGACATTAATTTGCCTGATGCAAATTCTCCTTTGCGGGTCTTGGGGGACGATCAACCATTGTGCCCATCCGAATCGGAATCTTTAATAGAAATAAACCGGATCACGAACGGTTCGGAGCCACGTCTTAGAGTGGCTAGGCTTGGGAGAAAGAGAATCTCCTCGTATCGTGATAAGTTATGACGATTCGGACGTTGACTTGGTGTGTCTTCCTGAGTCATGCAGACTTCTGAGATAGTGAAAAGATGATCAGCATCAAGTACAGGGTGACTCTATACGAATCAAAGTTGCTTCGGATGTTGTTATGTCAGCCCCGAGCTTGATACGTCCGAGTGAGTAGCTTAGTGGATATGCTCGTCCGTATGGATGGATTGTTGGGTTAGGCCAAGGGAAGCCGAAGAGCCAGGCCCATGTTCGGCCCAAGCCCATTTCCGGTGAATATGGGACACGTGTCCGGTTCTGATTGGTCCTCTCTTTCTATATATACCCATGCTTTGTACGGCTTTTCATTAGGACATCTCTCCCTTTTATAGTAACCAAAGGTCCGGAGCTCGAGTCCGAGCGGCTGGTGAGCGTGTTTATACCTTCACTCTTGCGCGTGATCTTGTCCCAAGGGTTTCGCCGATGCTTCGGATGTCTACCCGGGCTGTTTCACGGTGAGAGTTTTGGAAATTAAATTGCTCGGACAGCAAGCCTCGGATCTTCGAGGACACGGTCCGTGCCGAGTGTGACTTGAAATCTTTGCCAGTCAATTCCTCTGATCGTCAGGCTAATCTTTTTTCTCCGGGGCTATGGTCTATATTCGTGACTTTTAGCCCCGGAGAGGTAGATTAGCTGGATGGTTCGGGGATCTTCAAATGGTTGTTTTTGAACCTCAATGCATCCGAGGCATCCGGCTCTGGGTATGTGCCCGGGGGGCGACAAGTTAGCGGAATTGGTTTGGTAGAATCCCTTCCAGTATTTCGTGGTTCGGTCGTAAAAAACCGCCCGAGATGTTGGAAGGCTTTCTACCAATCCTGTTGTGTCTAGTTGTTCGTTTCTCGGATTGAGGGAGCTCCGGATGTATCCTTTTTACTAGGTCTTCCAGCTCGTCCTTGAAGATACGTATCCGAGCAGTTCGGTTCTGTTGGTGACTTTGTTTCCAGGATGGCAGGCTCGAGGGAGCTACTTGCAATTCTGGAAAGTAGTCCCCAACGGTGCTGAGCTTGTTTGGAGTCGGATTATTGGGGACTTCCGGAAGTAACCTTTTTGGTGACTCGTTTGTCTTGCACCTAAGGTCTTTCGTCCGAGCAGCTCGGTTTTGTTGGTGGCTGCGTTCCAGAATTGAAGGCTCGAGGGAGCGACTTACAATTCTGGAACGGAGTCCCTGACAATGCCGGTCTTGTTGGGACTTGGACCAACGGGAGCCTCCGGAGTGATCTCGGTTAATCCGACTATCCGGGTTGGTTGCCTTCCAAATACTCTGAATTTGGGATGTATTTATAGTATTTGGCAATGGGCGATCCGGATTGTTATAGTGCTTCTTGCCTGCTCCGGAGCTATCTTTCGTTCAGTAGTGATGCAGTATCCTTTCTGGAAGCATTGAATGGCCTCAGTTATATCGTCCGGCTGCTGTTAGTCTTTGGATCGTCCGAAGGGGGATTCGAAATCTTTGTCAGTAAGCAATCAAAGTTGGGATCGTGGAATTCCTTCTTCCTTCGGAGCGCCCACAGATGCAGCTAATAGTGCTCAGACGGGGTTTGGTTCGGTAGACCAGGGTTAATTAGGAAGCTTCGCTGTAGTAGTAGAAAAGAGATAGAGTAGGAGCTTGTTTTTGTAAGCTTGATTAGGGCTCTTCGGACCCTGACTTTGTAAATCTGTACTCCTGTTTTAATAAAAGCGTATTTTCCTTTGTCAAGGTCGGACACTGTTTGATTGTGTTAATCCGATCCGGATCAGTGTATGATCTAGGTTCGGATTAAGTAGTTAAATACCTTCATGGCCCGTTCGAATCATGAGATTCGGAGGACATGATTATCAACAAAGTTTATGAAATCACAGTTGTATTGATTTGACGGAAATCGGATTACAACTTGAGGGCTTCGAGGCCTTTTTCAAAAAACAAACACGAAAAACAGGTCGACAAGATAGAGGGAGGTGACAGTCGTTGCCATACTTCTCTAAGTGTAAAACTTTTGGAGATTCTTGGCATTCCAAGTTCTCTTCAAGGCCCGCCCTTGTTCATCTTCTAGTTCAAAGCTTCCATTAACTCTTGCCCCAGTAACCTTGTACGGTCCTTCCCACTTGGGCTTAAGTTTCCCCACTTGACTTAGTATATCGGCTCTTCTGAGGACTAAGTCTCCAACTTGTATGTCCTTGGGAAAGACACGTTTATTGTAGGCTCGAGCGGTCATGGCTTGGTACCGAAGGATGTTGGCCAATGCGTTGTCGCGCTTGTCTTCAAGGAGCTCAAGGTCATAGATCCTTGCGGGCTCATTATCAACTGGGTTGTATTACTGGATTCTTTGGGTTGCCACCACCGTCTCCGAAGGGATGACCGCCTCGGATCCATAGACCAAGGAGAAAGGTGTTTCTTGTGTGTGGCGTCATCGTTCGATGGGCCCAAAGGACCGCGTCGAGATCATCCGCCCAACTGTCTTGGGAAGTTCTCAACCTTTTCTTCAGAATTTTGACTATGGTCTTGTTGGTGGCTTCCACCTGACCATTGGCTTGGGGGTGGCCAACAGAAGTAAAGCGTTGTTCTATTTTAAAGGATTGAAGCCACTCCTTCAGTCTTGACCCAGAAAATTGTGCTCCATTGTCTGAAACTAGCACTCGTGGGAGTCCAAACCGGCAGATGATGTTCTTCCAGATGAATGTCCGCACCGCTTCATGATGGTTGACCGTCAGCTTCGACCCACTTAGTGAAGTACTCCACTGCCACTATCAAGAACTTCTTTTGATGTGTTCCTCGCGGAAAGGGACCAACTATGTCTATGCCCCATTGATCAAATGGGCATGCTATGATTGACGGAATCATAGGGTTGGTCGGGCGGTGTGGTATGTTGGCATAGTATTGGCAGTCTTCACGGTATGCGATGTTGGCAGCATCCATGTCAATAGTTGGCCAATAGTATCCTTACCTTATGATCTTTTGTGCGAAGTTCTTCCTCCAGAATGACTTCCACAACTTCCGGCGTGGATTTCTTCCATCGCAATTTTCGCCTCTTGAGGATCTAGGCACCTGATGTGAGTTCCGCTGTAGGATCTTTTGTAGAGATCTT
Organism: Plantago major; assembly: GCA_026545765.1. Taxonomy (NCBI): domain Eukaryota; kingdom Viridiplantae; phylum Streptophyta; class Magnoliopsida; order Lamiales; family Plantaginaceae; genus Plantago; species Plantago major. Next base: position 138,433 of record JAIFAC010000044.1, read on the forward strand.
CTCCCAAAATAAAGTATCTGTTAGCTCGACATTGAATCTTCCTGGCCTCTCTAGGATCCATAGGTAAAGTACCATCCTTGAGGTAACGGAATATATCAGTCATCCAGTTTCTTTCTGTGCTCAAGAGAAACATCTTTCCGTTGGGGTTTGCCAGGGAGGATTCCGCGCGGGTCATTAGGATGACACTTCTCGTGTCCAAAGCTCCTAAGGCTGAGGCGTACTTGGAGAGGGCGTCGGCCTTTTCATTCCATTCTCTGTGAAATTGGTCAAGAGTAAATTCTTCAAATTGCTCAACCTCTTTCTTGAGGAGCTCCAAGTATTTGATCATGTTAGGTCCTTTAGTGGTGAAAGACCCGGAGAACTGGGATTGTACGAGCTGGGAGTCTGTGTAGGATTTAATCCTTTTTACCTGAAGGGCTTTCGCCATTCTTAGGCCGGTGATAAGTGCTTCATATTCGGACTCGTTGTTTGTCACCTTGAAATTGAGAGTGATGGCGTACTCTAGCTTGGCTCCTTCAGGACTTCCAAGGAAAATTCTTATTCCTCCCAACCATCCGGTTGATGATCCGTCCACCTGTAATGTCCAACATTCTTTGTTTCTTTCCTTACCTCCCGAAGTGGGAGTGAGTGCTTTCTCAACCTCCTGCTTCTTGTCGGAAGATGCAGTTGTCGAGGTATTGAGTTCTTCGTCTAAGAGAAACATGTGCCTCACTCTCAGTGAATCATCCATAGGTTGGTAATATTCAGTCAAAGGCTGGATGCTACCTCTTTGTGTCTCTTCTGCTTCTTTCTCTCCACTTGATTCCTTGATCTGGGCTATCACCACATGACTAGCCTTTTCCTGGGAGTTTTCGTTCTCTTCTTCTGCTTTCTCTGGATAGTCCACCAGGAAGTCGGCCAGAACTTGCGCTTTCTTGGCAGATGGGGCTTGATACCCAATATCATATTCACTTAGCTCAATAGCCCATTTGGATAGGCGTCCTGACTGATCCGGTTTTCCCAAGACATGTTTGAGTGGCTCATTCGTAAGGACCACAATCCGATGCGACTTGAAGTAAGGCTTCAGTCGCCGTGCAGTGTAAACCAGTGTGAAGGCGAGCTTCTCAACTTTGACATATCTGGTCTCAGAGCCCACAAGATCTTTGCTCAAATAGTACATTGGTCAATGTTCGTTGTCTTGTATCCGTACCAGTACAGAACTTATTGCTTCATTAGTGGTGGCCAAATAGAGGTAAAGAGTTTCAGCCTCCATGGGTTTAGACAGAAGGGGCGGCGAGAGGAGATACTTTTTCAAGTTTTCCAGGGCATTCTCGCACTCCTTTGTCCACTCGAACTTATTCCCTTTTCGTAAGATCTTAAAGAAGGGAAGGTTCTTCTCGGCGGATTTTGAGATAAAACGGCTCAATGCCATCACCTTTCCTAGAAGCTTCCGAACTTCATTGACAGTCTTGGGCTGTGGCAGCTCTAAGATTGCCTTTATTTTCTCTGGGTTAGCACTGATGCCTCTTTTTGTGACCATGTAGCCAAGGAATTTTCCTCCTTTCACCCTAAAAGTGCACTTTTCAGGGTTCAGCTTCATTCCGTATTTCCGGAGAATAGAAAAGCAATTGTTGAGGTGTTTGATGTGCTCCTCTTCAGTCTTTCTTTTCACAAGCATGTCATCCACATAGACTTCCATGGTTTTCCCCAATTCTTCCTTGAACATCTTATTTACCAGCCGTTGGTAAGTAGCTCCTGCATTCTTGAGGCCAAAGGGCATGACCTTGAAGCAATAGACCCCTCCGGCCGCAAAGAATGCCGTTTTCTTGATGTCTTCTTGAGCCATCCTAATTTGGTAGAAGCCTTGGTATGCATCCATGAAGCTTAGAAGTGCACATCCTGCAGTGGAATCAACCAGCTGGTCTATGCGTGGCAATGGATAGGGATCCTTTGGACAAAACTTGTTGAGTCTAGTGAAGTCATTGCACATTCTCCACTTTCCTGGAGCTTTTTCGACGAGGACCACGTTGCAGACCCAATCGGAGTATCTGACTTCTTCGATATGACCTGCTTTCATCAACTTGTCAACCTCCCCTGTTATGATAGCATCCTCAACTGGTCCAAAGTCTTTCCTCTTTTGCCGGATGTGCTTGACTGTAGGATCCATGTTCAGACGGTGAACTGCAATCCTTGGGTCTATCCCCTTGAGATCATCTGTGCTCCAAGAAAAGATGTCGTGATTGTCCCGAAGACAGGCGATGAGCTTTCGCTCTACTTCCGTACTCATCTCCGTTCCAATCCGAGTTGTTCTTTCCGGATTTCCTTCGACCAGTTGGACCTCTTTCAAGGCTTCATGGGATTCTATTCTAGCTGTCTTGGGGAACTTTTCTCTGAGCGATCCAATACCGATCTCTTCCTTTGGTGGTGTTAGAGTAATGGAAGAATGGCTAAGAGGGCCCTTAGTGACCGAAAGGACAGGTTCTATGGTCCCTCTGGTTGACATGATGTAGCACTCCCAGGCTTCTCTAACGTTGCCCATTTCTTCCCCTACGCCGTTCGGGGTTGGAAACTTTACCCTGTTGTGTAAGGGTGAAGTAATTGCTCTGAATTAGTTAAGTCCCGGGCGGCCCAAGATCACGTTATAGTCGAAGGTGCTATCTACTACCACGAAGAGGATAGTCCTGGTTACCCTTGTCGGAAAGGTGCCCATAGAGACTTGTAGTGGTATACTTCCAATGGGGCGTACTACAGACCCTCCAAAACCTACTGAGGAGGTGTATACTCGTCCATATTGTATTTGCCCCAGGTGCATTTGCTCCACAGTCCTTTGGGATATGACATTGGAGGAGCTTCCTGTGTCGATTAGTACCTTGTTGACCTTGTAAGTGGCAATCACTAGAGAAACAACCAAAGGGACATCGGGGTCCTTGAGATCTCCTACGCCAGACGTTGGTGGGGGGATCTCGCTATCGTCAAAGGTGATTGCATTTGTGCCTTTCAAGGCTGGTGGACCGTAAGCCCTGTCGTTATTTCTCAAGTGTTGCGCGGTCCTTTCCCTTGCATTTCTGCTATCTCCCCCTGTGGGTCCTCCTACAATGGCGTTGATAATTCCACTGTAGGGGAGGTTCTCCATTTCTGTATCTTCGTGGTACCCTTGATATTTTTGGGCGTGCCGAGGTGGGATTTCCGCTGGAGGTGGTGGTAAAGATCCTGTCGGAGGTTCAGAACCACGCTCCTCTCTTCTTTGCTCATTCTTTCTATGCCTGGAGGGCTCTTCTTCACCTGTTGGTTCTTTCAACTTCCCACTTCTCACTAGTCTTTCAATTTCTGTCTTCAACTGGATGCAATCCTCAGTCGGGTGACCTTTCTGCTTGTGGAACCTACAGTAGTCTTTAGAGGATTTACTCTTCTTGCTGCTCTTGACAGGTTTAGGCCATTGTATATCTAAGTCCTTCTCAACAATAGAAGTCAAGATGTCGGATCTTGGTATGTTGAGGTGAGTATACTCGGCGTATCTCCTAGGTGGAGTTCTTTCTCTATGGAATTCTTTTCTGTCCCTGAGATCTCTTTTTTGCTCGAACTTCCCCTGACGAGGAGGAAGTTCCTGTCGTACTTGTTCTTTCCCCTTCTTTATCCCTGCCCTTATCGGGACATTTCTTCGGTAATGTTCTCCATACAAGACTCCTTCGCAGATATCTTCCAGATACTTTTCAGTGGTGATTTCTTCGTTGGAAAGCTTCCTTCTAAGCTCATCATTATAAGTGTTAGCATATAGGTGTCGGACCCGCTCTTTGATGCTATGAGGCTCGACACTGCATTACTTGACGTTGAAGCGGTCAAGGAAGGTTCCAAGGTCCTCATGCTCTTTCTGGATTATGCCTGCCAAGTGCTCAACTGACCTCTTCCTTCTTTTTGCTTTCTCAAAACTTTTCAAGAAAAGGGAGGCGACATCCGCATAGGATTTGATGGAACCATTAGGTAGTGAGGTCCACCAATCCATTGCTTCTCCAAAGAGTGTGGTGGAAAAGTTGAGAGCTTTCATGTTATCGTTGAGTCCATTGCTTTCCATCTTACTTTCGTATCTAGTAAGATGCCCTACAGGGCAAGTATCTCCATAGTAATGCTCAAGGTTTGGGATAACACAGTCGGGGCGCTTTCTCTCTCTTCTGATCTCGTCGCACAGAGGGTTGGGAGTTTTAACTACCACCTTCTCATGTGCTTTGACCATCTTGCTCAAGGTGGCAATTTGTGTTTCCAGGGCCTTCTGTTGGAGGTAAATCTGCTCAGCTGTCAGTCTTTCACCAGTTCTGGGGTTGATAGCTACATTTGGAGGACGATCACCGATTGGAACTATCGGGATGCTTTTCGCCATTTGATCTCTAGGCGCTTGTTGTTGAGCTCCTCGTCGACTGGTTCCCACTTCGTCTACTCGTGGCACCTCTGGACTTCTCCCTCGTTGTTCATGAGAAGCAGCGGCTCTTCTATTGAGAAGATGTCTCAGGTCTTTTGGTTGAGCCTGTTCCCCCAGCCTTTGTTGGATAGGACGGTGCTCATTTCTTGATTGAGCGGGTTCGACTTGCCTGGGGATCGGCGTAGGCGGGGTGGGCTAAGGAGGTTGGAGGTTGTTTGATCCAAAGCATCCTTGAATAGTGGTGAGTAAGAGGCCAAACTGATTCTCATTCATCCCGAACTCACTAGGACGAATGATCTATCCATTCGGGAGGGTAAAGTTTCTTCCTGGGGGAGGACCATGTGTTCCTGACGGAGGAACCTGTCCTTCATCCCCAAGTGTCTGGATCCTTACTGGTGGATTAGTGGCTCTTTCCTCGCCAGGAGAAAGACTAGCGGTACGGCCATCACTTGGATCATCTACTACTTCCCTTGTTGAAACTCTTGCTACCCCACCTCTTCTAGTGGGAGGTCTCCCCCTTTGTCTTGGAGCAGGCGTACCAATGGCAGTGGCGTTGGTTCTTGCGGACCTTCTTGTTCTTGCCATTACTGAAGAGAATGGGACTTTTTGTAAAGATTCCCACAGACGGCGCCAAAATGTTGGGGGTGTAACTCCCCAACTACTTAGATTTATTTCAACTCCACTAATGGGTGCCAAGGTAAGAAGCTCCTTTCTAGGTAAGGACCAACTACCTCGGTAAGGACCTGCACGTTTGAGTGGGGGGGGGGGGGGGAGTTAGTGCCCGGTTTGCTAAGTGTCAAACCGGGATGAGACTTTACTCGAGTGATCAAGATCAACTCTCAGATAATACTCGGGATTGGGGTCGTGATGTGACTAGCAAGATGACTTGTCGAAGTGACTTACTTGTTGGGATCTGTGCTTTATTTATAGGCTATCATCAAAATGGAAGGCCTTGCTAGGATTGCGCCATGTGTACGGCCAGGATTGAGCCACCAATGCTAATATGACGCCCATAGCCCAATAATGAAGCTTTAGCCCATGCCATTTTGGGCTTTAGGGGTAGTTTGGTCATTATTGGGAGAGTTCTTGAGGGTGTGACTGGTTCTGCCGAGGTCCCAGGTTCGGAGAGATGGGTCCGGACGACTGGTCCGGACCACATTTGGTTGTCAGCTGAGGAAGTTCTCCTACTTGTCCAACTCTTCCGATTCGGAGTTCCTGGGTTCGGACACCTCACTCTTTGGTGCCCATTTGCTTGGTTGCTTTATGAGATGGTCATGCTGGATCCGAGTTGACATCCGTATCGGAGTCCCTGGGTCGGAGAGGGGACTAACTTAGCACTATGCTCCTTTCCCAGAGAGGCTCGGGCCAAGGTGTGTCGGACCTACGGTTCCGGGTCGGGCCTTGTAGGTCCAAATCCTTTGTTCCTTTCTTTTTAGGGTGGGTCGGACCATGGATGGTCTGCCCGGATCGGACCGTTGGCTCGGACCAAAGTGCCTCGGATCCATTGGATGACTTAGGGCGCCTTAGGATTCGTTCCTAGGTCCTTTATGACGAATTGGACATATTTTCGTATCAACACTACTGTTTCTGTTTGACCTCATGTATGTGGTTATGCTCATTTTAAAGCGTTTGGTGAAGTTACACACAAGAGGACTAATAAAATAACGAACGAAGAACTCTACTTGAGAGTTAATAAACACACATATGGATTGGGATAAAAAACAAATGTAGATTTCTACTCGTGGGTTAAATAAAATAATAATGGGAGAGAGATAATTACAAACGTAGAAGTCAATTTGAGATTTAAACAACACACAAGAGGAGTGATAAAATAACGAACAAAGAACTCTACTTGAGAGTTAAACAAAACACAAGGTGTTGAATAAACAACAAACGAACAGCTCTACTTGAGAGATATAAAGGACACACTTTGGAGAGGAAAGAACAAAAAATGAATCACTCTACTCGAGAGATAAACAACACACTAAAGGAGTGGGATAATGTCGAGGAAGAAGTCTATTCGAAATTTAAACAATACACAGAAGGAGAAAGAGTATCACAAACGAAGAACGCTACTTGAGATTTAATAAACACACATATGGATTGGGATAAACAAGAAATGTAAAATTCTACTCGGGGGTTAAATAAAATAATTATGGGAGAGAGATAATTACAAACGGAGAAGTCAATTTGAGATTTAAACAACACACAAGAGGAGTAATAAAATAACGAACGAAGTACTCTACTTGAGAGTTAAACAAAACACAAAAGGTGTTGAATAAACAACAAACGAACAGCTCTACTTGAGAGATATAAAGAACACACTTTGGAGAGGGAAGAACAAAAAATGAATAACTCTACTCGAGAGATAAACAACACACTAAAGGAGTGGGATAATGTCAAGGAAGAAGTCTATTCGAAATTTAAACAATACACAGAAGGAGTAAGAGTATCACAAACGAAGAACACTACTTGGGAATTAATAAACACACATATGGATTGGGATAAACAACAAATGTAAAATTCTACTCGTGGGTTAAATAAAACTATAATGGTAGAGAGATAATTAAAAACGTAGATGTCAATTTGAGATTTAAACAACATACAAGAGGAGTAATAAAATAACGAACAATGAACTCTACTTGAGAGTTAAACAAAACACAAAAGGTGTTGAATAAACAACAAACGAACAACTCTACTTGAGGGATATAAAGGACACACTTTGGAGAGGGAAGAACAAAAAATAAATAACTCTACTCGAGAAATAAACAACACACTAATGGAGTGGGATAATGTCAAGGAAGAAGTCTATTCCAAATTTAAACAATACACAGAAGGAGAAAGAGTATCACAAACGAAGAACACTACTTGAGAATTAATAAACACAAATAATGATGTGGATAAACAACAAATGTAAAATTCTACTCGGGGGTTAAATAAAAGAATAATGGGAGAGAGATAATTACAAACGGAGAAGTCAATTTGAGATTTAAACAACACACAAGAGTAATAAAATAACGAAACAAGAACTATACTTGAGAGTTAAACAAAACACAAAAGGTGTTGAATAAACAACAAACGAACAGCTCTACTTAAGAGATATAAAGAACAGACTTTGGAGAGGGAAGAACAAAAAATGAATAACTCTACTCGAGAGATAAACAACACACTAAAGGAGTGGGATAATGTCAAGGAAGAAGTCTATTCGAAATTTAAACAATACACAGAAGGAGTAAGAGTATCACAAACGAAGAACACTACTTGAGAATTAATAAACACACATATGGATTGGGATAAACAACAAATGTAAAATTCTACTCGTTGGTTAAATAAAACAACAATGGGAGAGAGATAATTACAAACGTAGAAGTCAATTTGAGATTTAAACAACACACAAGAGAAGTAATAAAATAACAAACGAAGAACTCTACTTGAGAGTTAAACAAAACACAAAAGGTGTTGAATAAACAACAAACGAACAACTCTACTTGAGAGATATAAAAGACACACTTTGGAGAGGGAAGAACAAAAAACGAATAACTCTACTCAAGAGATAAATAACACACTAAAGGAGTGGGACAATGACAAGGAAGAAGTCTATTCGAAAGTTAAACAATACACAGAAGGAGTTAGAGTATCACAAACGAAGAACACTACTTTAGAATTAATAAACACACATATGGATTGGGATAAACAACAATTTTAAAATTCTACTCGTGGGTTAAATAAAACAATAATGGGAGAGAGATAATTACAAACGTAGAATTCAATTTGAGATTTAAACAACACACAAGAGGAGTAATAAAATAACGAACGAAGAACTCTACTTGAGAGTTAAACAAAACACAAAAGGTGTTGAATAAACAACAAACGAACAAATCTACTTGAGGGATATAAAGGACACACTTTTGAGAGGGAATAACAAAAAACGAATAACTCTACTCGAGAGATAAATAACACACTAAAGGAGTGGGATAATGTCGAGGAAGAAGTCTATTCGAAATATAAACAATACACAGAAGGAGAAAGAGTATCACAAATGAAGAACACTACTTGAGAATTAATAAACACACATATGGATTGGGATAAACAAGAAATGTAAAATTCTACTCGGGGGTTAAATAAAATAATAATGGGAGAGAGATAATTACAAACGGAGAAGTCAATTTGAGATTTAAACAACACACAAGAGGAGTTATAAAATAACGAACGAAGAACTCTACTTGAGAGTTAAACGAAACACAAAAGGTGTTGAATAAACAAGAAACGAACAGCTCTACTTGAGAGGTATAAAGAACACACTTTGGAGAGGGAAGAACAAAAAATGAATAACTCTACTCGAGAGATAAACAACACACTAAAGGAGTGGGATAATGTCAAGGAAGAAGTCTATTCGAAATTTAAACAATACACAGAAGGAGTAAGACTATCACAAACGAAGAACACTACTTGAGAATTAATAAACATACATATGGATTGGGATAAACAACAAATGTAAAATTCTACTCGTGGGTTAAATAAAACAACAATGGGAGAGAGATAATTACAAACGTAGAAGTCAATTTGAGATTTAAACAACACACAAGAGGAGTAATAAAATAACGAACGAAGAACTCTACTTGAGAGTTAAACAAAACACAAAAGGTGTTGAATAAACAACAAACGAACAGCTCTACTTGAGAGATATAAAGAACAGACTTTGGAGAGGGAAGAACAAAAAATGAATAACTCTACTCGAGAGATAAAGAACACACTAAAGGAGTGGGATAATGTCAAGGATGAAGTCTATTCGAAATTTAAACAATACACAGAAGGAGAAAGAGTATCACAAACGAAGAACACTACTTGAGAATTAATAAACACACATATGGATGTGGATAAACAACAAATGTAAACTTCTACTCGGGGGTTAAATAAAATAATAATGGGAGAGAGATAATTACAAACGGAGAAGTCAATTTGAGATTTAAACTACACACAATAGTAATAAAATAACGAAAGAAGAACTATACTTGAGAGTTAAACAAAACACAAGACGTGTTGAATAAACAACAAACGAACATCTCTACTTGAGAGATATAAAGAACAGACTTTGGAGAGGGAAGAACAAAAAATGAATAACTCTACTCGAGAGATAAACAACACACTAAAGGAGTGGGATAATGTCAAGGAAGAAGTCTATTCGAAATTTAAACAATACACAGAAGGAGTAAGAGTATCACAAACGAAGAACACTACTTGAGAATTAATAAACACACATATTGTTGATACGGAAATATGTCCAATCCGTTAAGGGCGCCATAGAGCGTGTCCTAAAGTGCATCACGGCTTAACTAGCCAATCCAGTACTAGTCTGACCTCACATGGTCCGCCTAAAGTGAATCGACCAGTACGCTGAAGTCACTACATCCCCACAGCTAGTCCGAGCTGGCTAAGGAAAGGACTTCCAAACCTGACCATGTCAGTACAGAGATGCCTAACGGACCGTACGAGAGAATCTCGGACGCCACCATTACTCTAAGACCAAACGTATATAACAGAACCACTGAGATACTTCCGTGAGACTCTTAGCTCGGACATCCAGAGTCACCCGAGGGCAGATCAACGAAGCAGACAGATCTGTCCGAGGGACCAACACGGACCCAACAGGTGGAACAGTACTCTTAGAGGGAAAAGGTCCAAACTACCCTCCCAGGCCCACTTATCGGTATTGGACTACTGTTCACTAATGGGCCATGGGCCAAAGGTAGCATTGGTGTCCAAATCTGGATCGTACACTTGGCATCATCTTATGAGCTACCTCATGAGTATATGAAAACTATAAATACAGCACAAGTTCCAAGACCTTAAAGTAAGCAACAATCCCTAAGTGTTCTGGAACATAATACCTTTCCCATTACTATTGCATTGAGAGCTACGACCTCTCCTTCGAGTGAAGCCTCTTACCGGATTGACCTTGGCAATCCGGGTAACCCATTCTAACCCCCCCCCCCCACTTAGTCCTTTCAGGTGCTCTTTCTCGGACAACCCTCTTATCGGACTTCAAGTTGGAGGCGGAGCTTGGATTAGGTTGCTTGCAGTTTATACCCCAACATTTTTGGCGCCATCTGTGGGAATCTTTACAAAAAGCATCTGCGTTTCGAGTAAATCAATGGCAAGAACAAGGCGAACAGCGAGAGCTGGTACTACGGAACTAAGAACTCCACCACCGCGCCATGGACGCCCCACCGGGCGGCAACAGTAAGGGGAAGATATCCAAGCGAGGGACATACAGCCAGTCCTTCCTCGGAAGAAGGTGCGGCCCGAGCTTCTCCGATAGGAGCTCAAGCCCCACCCGCACCCCGACAATTCACGATGTCTGATCGACGCGTTGTCCGAACTAACGACCTTGGATTGAGCGAGGTGCAGTTTGACAGGCTGCTAACAATCATCCAAGGGTGCCTGGGATCCAACAAGGCTCCTCCGCAACAAGCCACTCCGCCAGTGGTTACACCCCCTCAGGCAGAGCCAGCATTGTCTAGGAACGAACAACGTCCAATCCAGCAGAGATTAGGAGATCAGCAACCCCAGGAGGATTTGCGAGATCTATTGGACAGGCGGGCCTCGGCCTCACAAATCCGAGGGGAAGGAAGTTATCGAGTGAGGAGAGAGCGCCAAGACGTGAACAATAGACACCCAGAAGTTCCACTCCCAGTGCCTCCGAGGGACAGGGATCAAGTGGCGGAAACAATTCCAAGAGCCCGCGTGAACGAACTTCCCGCGGATGTGGCCATGCATCCGAGGACAGGGGAGATCATGACAGCGGATGAGATCTACGCCCAGCAAAAGGCTTTAGAAGCTCAGATTCTAAGCCTCGGACGTCTCGTAAAAGATCACGAGCAGATAACTACTAGCGCGCCCAATCCCCTGTGTGACAATATCATGAGGGAGAAGGAGAGAAACAGGAATTCGGACCAAGTGATTCCAAACTTGGAATACTACTATGGGGACGCTTGTCCCGTGGGTCACCTTACCCGCTTCAACAGCAAGATGGATTCCAAAGGGATGAGTGACAACACTAAAGCCCTCACTTTCTCGTCCACTCTCTTCGGAACTGCCATGGATTGGTACACCTCTTTGCCGAATAATTCGATACAGTCGTACCCGGATCTATCTTCTAAATTCTTGGCTCGATTCGGCAAATCCAAGAGGAGAAAGCATACCGTGGAGCATCTAGCAGGCATCATACAGGGAGAGCACGAGGATCTAAGGACTTTCTTGGATCGATTTCACACGGAGGTTCTTCGGGTTGAGCCACACAGTATTAAAGAACGGGTCCGACACCTGTATGCTAATACTCTCTACTCGGAACTCCGAAGAAAACTCTCAAGTCAAGAAGTAAGAAGCGAAAAGTACTTAGAAGACATCTGTGAGGAAGTGATGTATGGAGAAGATTACAGAGGGAATGTTCCAGTGAGAGCCAGCTCCAAGAAAGCGAAGGATCCAGTGAAGCAAGACCAACGCCCGGCAAACTTCGATTCAAGAAGGGATCAAAGAGACAGAGGTTTTCACAGGGAGTGAAGTCCGCCAAGACGATATGCGGACTATACCCGGCTCAACAGACCAAGATCCGACATCTTGGCAACTATTGTTGAGAAGAAGCTGGACGTCCAATGGCCGAAGCCCCCTCACGGCGGCCGTAAGAGTAAGAACGCAAAAGGCTATTGCAAGTTTCACAAGTGTCGCGGACACGAAACAGACCATTGCATTCAGCTGAAGACAGAAGTGGAACACCTGATAAGGGATGGAAAATTGAAGGAGCATATCTATAAGGACGAACCTGTACGACAAGATAGAACAGAGCAAAGGAGAGATGAGAGGATGACGGAACCACCGCCCCACTCCTTGCCTTTGCCCCCTCCGCCGACCAACAATCCGCCTCATCTGGACCAACGTTCTTACCGATATACTGACGATATCGAAATGGAAAATGCCCCATACAGCGGGGTGATCAACACTATTGCGGGAGGACCAACGGGAGGAGATAGCAGGAACGCAAGGGAGCGCACCGCGCAAAACCTCCGAAACAATGACCAAGCATATGCTAGTCCAGCAATTCCAGGAACTAACGCCATATCATTCGATGATAGTGAAATTCCTCCTCCTACGGCAGGGGGAGAAGACATCGAAAACCCAGATGTCCCACTAGTGGTCTCCTTGACCATTGCAACCTACCGAGTGAATAAGATCTTGGTTGACACTGGAAGTTCCTCGAACATCATCTCTAAGAGGACACTGGATCAGATGGCATTGGGTGGAGTCCGATATGGCAGAGTGCACACCTCCATATTAGGATTCGGAGGAGGAACCGTACGACCCCTCGGAAGTATCATGTTACATGTTTCTCTCGGTACCTTCCCGGTAAGGGTGACACAAGAAGTCCGCTTCGTGGTGGTCGAACAAACTTTCGACTACAGTGCCATCTTCGGACGCCCAGGTCTCAACCAGTTCCGAGCCGTTTCGTCTACTCTCCACAACAGGATGAAGTTCCCAACGGCTTTCGGAGTAGGACAAGAGCTCGGGAATGTCAGAGAAGCTTGGGAATGTTATATCATGTCCACAAGAAGGGCGTCTGCGCCCGTGCTAACAGTCACCGTGACTCCCGACGCGCCCACTATCCTTACACCCAGAAAGGAGGACTCACAAGTCGGCGTAGGAACCCAGAAGGAAAAATTTCCTAGAACGACGCGAATTGAACCTCATGAGACCCTCAAAGAGATCGAGATTATTGCTGGCGATCCCGAGAAGAAAACAAGGATCGGAACCGAAATGAATGTGGAAGTAGAGATGAAGCTCATCGCTTGCCTCCGAGAAAACAACGATGTGTTCGCCTGGAGTACCGACGACCTGAAGGGAATAGACCCACGGATTACAGTTCACCATCTGAACATGGATCTTTCGGTCAAATATATACGACAGAAAAGGAAAGACTTTGGCCCCATCAAGGATGCCATCATATCCGCCGAAGTCGATCAACTTCTAAAGGCAGGACACATCGAGGAAGTCCGCTACTCTGACTGGGTTTGCAATGTTGTTTTGGTCGAAAAGTCGCCAGGCAAGTGGCGAATGTGTAATGACTTCACAAGGTTGAACAAGTTTTGCCCCAAGGAACCATACCCATTGCCACGGATAGATCAACTGGTTGACTCTACCTCCGGATGTGCGCTACTGAGCTTCATGGACGCATACCAAGGCTTTTACCAAATTCGGATGGCCAAGGAGGACGTTAAGAAAACGGCCTTCTTCGCGGCAGGAGGAGTATACTGCTTCAAGGTGATGCCATTCGGACTGAAGAAAGCGGGAGCCACCTACCAGCGACTGGTAAACCAAATTTTCAAAGGCGAGATCGGGAAGACGATGGAAGTCTACGTAGACGACATGCTCGTTAAAAGTAAGACTGAGGAAGAGCATATTGAGCATCTCAACAATTGCTTTTCCATCCTGCGGAAGTATGGGATGAAACTGAATCCGGAAAAATGCACTTTCGGAGTGAAAGGAGGAAAATTCCTCGGATACATGGTCACGGAAAGGGGAATCAGCCCCAATCCCGAGAAAATCAAGGCGATCCTAGATCTGCCACACCCGAAAACCCTCAATGAGGTACAGCGGCTCATAGGAAGCCTCATGTACTTAAGTCGTTTTATTTCCCGGTCAGCCGAGAAAAATCTTCCGTTCTTCAAAACCCTCCGGAAAGGAGAGAACTTTGTGTGGACCGCGTAATGTTCTGAGGCTTTCAAAAAGTTGAAAGAATATCTCCATTCCCCTCCACTGCTCTCCAAGCCCGTCGAAGGAGAACCACTCTACCTCTACCTAGCAATTACGGAAGAGGCAATGAGTTCCGTTCTAATACGGATTCAAGCTAACGAGCATTTGCCGATCTACTATCTTAGCAAAGCCCTTGCTGGGGCGGAGACAAGATACGTGAAGATCGAGAAACTTGCATACGCTTTAGTTTATACCGCCAGACGGTTAAAACCTTACTTTAAGTCTCACAAAATAGTAGTACTGACTACGGAACCTTTGAAACAGGTCCTGGGAAAGCCCGACCAATCTGGACGACTCTCTAAGTGGGCGATCGAGCTCAGCGAATACGACATTTGCTACCAGGCCCCGTCAGCCAAAAAGGCTCAGGTCCTCGCCAACTTCTTAGCGGATTACCCAGAGAAGGATTCAGAGAAAGTCCCTGACAAGCCAGTGTTCGAGTGCTTAGTCACCAAACATATAGTCCGAAATCCAGCCCCTCCTAGGTTCAACCCAGAAAACCTTGAGGAAGCCCAGTTCATCAATCGGCCCCTCCCTTGGTCAGAGGGGGAAACTCGGTTCAATCAAATGTTTCTACTTGATGATGATCCTAGAGATCCCAGTTCGGATAGCATCAGAACGAAAATCACTGGAGGGGATGAACCAAGAGCGGAACCTCAGCAGCTCGCAGGAGATCTCCAAATCAAAAAAATCCTTCCGATATTTGGACATTGGAAGTCGATGGTTCTTCCACTGGAAGAGTGGGAGGAATTGGAATTTACCTTAAGAGCCCGCAGGGCGCGGAACTCGACTATGCGGTTTCCTTGGATTTCAAAGTTACAAATAATGAGGGCGAGTATGAGGCACTTTTAATGGGCTCTGCGCCAAGTCTCTCCAAGCCCGGAAGGTCAAAGCTTACACGGACTCACAGCTTGTCGAAGCCCAATTTTCAGGAAATTTTGCCACAAAAGGTCCTTCAATGATCAAGTATCTGGAGCTACTCAGGAATGAGACCAGCCACTTCGAGGAATTCACCCTGGAAAAGTTTGACAGAGTTTGGAACGAAAGAGCTGATGCCTTGGCAAAATACGCATCTGCTACAGCGGCTTTGGACACAAGGAGAGTAATTCTACTCACCATCACTGACTCATCCGTCATGAGTTCCAGTTCGGCGGTCATGATACTTGACATGGGGAAAAACTGGATGACTGACATTTTTAACTATCTCAAGGACGGATCTTTGCCGGCCGATCCGAAAGAATCAAGGAGTGTGCAGTGCCGAGCAAACAGATATTTTATAATGGGTGATGATCTGTACAAAAGATCTTTTTCCGGGACCCACTTGAGATGCTTGAACCCACAAGAAGCACAGACCGTGCTTGAAGAGATACACAACGGAAGCTGTGGGAGTCATTCCGGGGGGAGGACCCTTGCCCAGAAAATCATACGACAAGGCTATTATTGGCCCACCATCGGTAAAGATTCCGCCGACCACGCCCGGAGATGTCAGGATTGCCAATATTACGCAAACATCCCACATCGCCCGACGAACCCTATGATTTCGTCAATCATAGCGTGTCCGTTCGATCAGTGGGGTATCGACATTGTCGGACCATTTCCGAGGGGTACCCAGCAGAAGAAGTTTCTCATTGTAGCTGTGGAGTACTTTACCAAATGGGTAGAAGCCGAAACATTGCGACCATTACTAGAGTCGAAAGGACCTTTATCTGGAAGAATATCATCTGTCGCTTTGGCTTGCCCAGGATTCTCGTCTCGGACAATGGCGCCCAGTTCTTGGGACATAGGCTCAAGGAATGGCTGGCGTCCTTCAAAATCGAGCAACGATTTACATCTGTTGTATACCCGTAAGCCAATGGACAGGCTGAGTCCACAAACAAAACAATAGTCAAAATCCTCGAGAAGCGGTTGAGAACTTCGCAAGAAAAGCGGACGACACGAAGGCGTGCTATGGGCGCATCGCACCACTGCACGGACTGCGACCAAAGAAACTCCTTTCTCCTTGGTGTATGGTTCCGAGGCAGTCATACAATCCGAGATTGCTGT
Organism: Plantago major; assembly: GCA_026545765.1. Taxonomy (NCBI): domain Eukaryota; kingdom Viridiplantae; phylum Streptophyta; class Magnoliopsida; order Lamiales; family Plantaginaceae; genus Plantago; species Plantago major. Next base: position 154,667 of record JAIFAC010000044.1, read on the forward strand.
AGAGACTTTGAGAATCCAGGAGTTCGAAGACAAGGCAAACCGAGAGGCTCAGATATTCGAGCTGGACGTGCTTGAACAGAAAATGTCGGATGCACTGGCGAACATCCTTAGGTATCAGGCAACCGCCGCCCGAGCCTACAACAGGAACGTTCATGCGGCAAACTTGCAAGTCGGGGACCTAGTGCTCCGACGGGCCGACATTTTGAGCAATGTTGGAAAACTCAAGCCCAAGTGGGAAGGACCCTACAAGATTATTGGGGTCAAAGTAAATGGCAGTTATGTATTAGAAGATGAGAACGGACATCCCCTCAGGGGTCCGTGGAATGCTAGAAACCGCCAGAAGTTCTATGCTTGAAGCTCCATCATGTCGATTGATCATTTCAATATCAACCATTTGTGACACGGAACTCCGTCAGTTCTGTTTCTTTTTTGATCCTTTTGTTATTGGCCATAGAGCCCGCAAGTTGTAATTGAATTTCCGTCAAATCAATACAACTCCTATCTTTCGATTTGTGATTTTTCGATCTTCGCATCTGAGATCTAATGTTCGATTGGCTACAAAGAAAGCAAGAGGTTTCGTTCGTACAAAGACGAATTACACTTAATATTGTCTGTACAATTTGCAATCTCGGACCGATATCCGACCTACGGACGCTACGAGAACAAGGCAGAAAATGTCTCTGGAGATACGTCATCTCCCAGCACAGATCGTTCCCCGTAGAAAAAAGCTTCCTCCGTGTCAAAGCGAAAAGGTCTGGTTCTACCTGCGCACAAGAAAACGGTTAAGCATGCCGGAATCCTTCAGGATACCCCCGAAACATGGAATGTAAGCCCTGTATCCGGGGAGAATAAGTGCAGACAGGAAGAGATTTCCGCCTCGCCGGCTTTAAGGACTCAAACTCTCTTGAAATTCGGAAACCATTTCCAATATAAGAGAGATTTGAGCCATTAAAGTGGGGGTGGAAGAAAGTAGAGGAGACGGGCGGATATGCATTCAAACTGAGATCTAAGCTTTTCGGTGAATGATCTTCAACAATTTTCCCCTCTAGACCCACTCCACTCTCGAACTCAGAATAAACACCGACTGGAGAGTGGACGGGAGTAAAGAGGGGGAAACTATTCAAGAAACCGTCTTTTTTGCTATTGAGTAGATTTGGAAAGTGGAAGTTGGATTTGCACGACCAAGGCCAAGAGGGATCCGCAGTATTTATAGAAATGGCGAACCAATGGGTGTCCGACACGTCAGAACTTCGACGTCGACAATGGGCTTAAACTATTCATTTGGGCTGAACAGTGTTGGGCCAGACGGGTTTACCCAACCAAGCCCAAACAAGCCCATCAACTACGTTCGAGTTTCTCAGCCATTTTTTGCAAAAAATATATGCGTCAGTATCATCCGACGAGGTCTGCAAAAAGGGAACGATGGAGATCCCATCCGAGGAAAAATAGTTCGAATTTTATAAACAAAATTATCCGAACATTTACATAATAGAGGAACAATATGAAAAGGTCTGAAGAAGAGTACATGCATCCACGGGGCATACCCCGCCTTGCTCCCTCACCAGACCCCGGAAGTCGAGCCTTGGGATTCCGAGCCTCCACCTCGGACCTGACGAGCTCGCTGTTGCGCACGGATCCTCATACGGATCAGCCTCAGCGTCTGCTCCCTCTTCTCCTCAGCCAATCTCCTAGCTATTCCTGGACATTGAGGGGGATCGCCTTCGAAATCCAGGACAATAGGGTCTTGTGCGGTGCCTCTACCCGGATAGATGGGCGGATGAATGTGCCCGCAAGCACAGTTCACCCAGTTACTATACTCTTCATCGCCCGATTCCGACATTCTGAAGAACACCGACTTCCGCTGGATACTAAAGTAGATAAAATGCAAGAAAGAGTGAGGGAAGGTACAACAGTGAAAAAGGAGAATTACCACACCCTTATTTATAGTGGCAACGAGTCTTTCAGATCTCGCCATCTGTCGATCATCTGACGACTAAGGAGATGAAAAGACGTACTCACAATGACTATTTCACCGTTTCACCTTCCTCCTTCTAGAAGAATCTCGCATCCCAAGGGGCGAACAGTCCGAGCATCGGAAAGATGATGGTCTGATTTCTACATCAGATACCACCTCCAGCGGTCCGTGCTCTTAAGAGATAAAGAAAAGAATGAAGAAGAGAGCAAGTGAATGTTTGGAAGCATAGGAGGTTCATCTCCTCGGATAAATTATGAAACATTGTTATAATATGAAAGCACATTCCGAGTTATCAAACGATTCGAATCCAACAGCAAAATTCAGCAAATACAAATTTCTAACGGGGCATACCCCGGACTTCTCATTCGGGCCCAGTCTGGCTTGCACCAGCTTCCTCAGCTTCAGGCCGATTGGTGACTTCCGCCGTAAGATTTTGAGCGTGGACAAACAAGTCGAAATCAGCGGGAAGGTCGAGAACGCGGGAAGGCAGGGCAAACCACTTTTGCAGGAAAGCTCGATAATCGTCAAAGGGTACAAGGCCCACTTTCAGAAGCGCTTCCGGGACGAACCTAGGAAGGAAAGGCCCGCCGTTCTGGATCTCAATTTTGCCTTCCTCGGTGACCAGTTCCACGAACTCACATGCGTAAATCGCCGTCCGAGACACTATCGACGGGCACTTCGACACCGTTCGCATCCGCAGAGGGGATTAATCCCTCCGCCTTCCAGTCGAAGTCTGGTGGAAGAAGTCCCTTGGACTGCAGCTGTCCGATCGCAGACACAAACCCATCCATTCGGGAGGCATCCGACTTGTCCGACATCAGGAACTTGAAAGAGGCAGACCGCAAGAAGTCACGGCCGGCGTAAAGACGGACATATTGGAGTCCACCGACCAGGAAGTTCTTAAAATCCAGGAAAGCCTGCATCGCCTTATCGACGAACCACTCCTGGTGATCGAGTTCCGCCTTGACTTTCTCCCAACTGGTCTTCAGCTTGTGGAAGTTCACCTCTTTTTCCTTCAGCTTCATCTCCAGCTGCTTCGCTTTTTCCGCCTCATCCGCGGATGTGGACACAGCCTTATGAAGATCCTCTTCAATGGTGGCCCGTTCACTGGCCTTCCACTGCATGTCCTTGATGAAACACCCAAGCTGGGGAAACACCCGAGTAGACACAAGTTATATTTGTATCACTACAAGAATCCATCCGTAACGGGACGGAAAGGGGCGACGGATTTTATCCGTCGCCCCTGTAGCGACGGATCGCTACTTGGGGCGACGGATTCTATCCGTCGCCCCGTTTGGCGACGGATAAAGGTTATCCGTCGCTCTGTAGCGACGGATAAAATTATCCGTCGCTACAGAGCGTTGACCAAAATAAAAAAAAAAAAATAATTTAGCGACGGATAGATTTATCCGTCGCTAAAAATAGCGACGGATAAATCTATCCGTCGCTAAAATTAAAAAAAAAAAAATTAGCGACGGATAGATCTAGATCTATCCGTCGCTAAAAACCTAAAAAAAATATAATATATCTCCTCCACCACCTCCTTTTCTCCACTACTTCTCCTCTCCTCCTCCTCCCACCACCACATTTCTCCTCCCACCACCACCATCCTCCACCACCACCATCTCCTCCCACCACCACCATCCTCCACCACCACCATCTCCTCCACCACCTTTCTCCTCCCACCACCACCATCCTCCACCACCACCTTTCTCCACCCTGCCACCACCACCATCTCCTCCACCACCACCACCACCCTTCCACAACCACCACCTCCCACCACCACCTGCACCACACCCACCGCACCACCACTGCCACCACCGCACCACCACTGCCGGAATTAATCCGTATCTGAATATAAAAATTGTGATACGGATTTTCCCCCAAAAAAAAAAATGGGGGCGACGGATAGATCTATCCGCCCCATAATCATATTTTTTTTTAAAACAAAAGGTCAATCCGTCGTCCAACTGTCATGAATTGGACGGATTTTATCCGTCGCCAGCTCAGGGGGCGGATTTTCTATCCGTCGCCCGTCCGTCGCCGGGCGACGGATAGTCGGGCTGTCGACGGATCTATCCGTCGCCATGTCTGATTTTTGTAGTGTATCACATTAAGAACAAAACAGGTATAGAGCATCCAGCCCGCCAACCCGCTCCATTTCTGGGAGTCCGCAAGCACGCTCGTACTCCCTGTCCAGAGCAGCTTGGTCCACAGGAAGGACAGCGGACAACTGCTGCCTCTTCGCAGCAGCAGGAGCCTCCGAGCTTGCCTCTTTTGTCCGAGACGATGGCGTCCGCATAAGCACGTCTCGGGGTGGAGCTCGAGTGTTGGCAGTGGCGCTCAGCGTGAGCCTTACCCTTCGTGCACCGCCAGGGCCTGGGCGTCTTCTCCAGCCTTGCTTCGCCTTTCTTCTTCGGCGGCGAACACAGCAGCTTTCTTCGGATCTGACATGGGCAGACCCGCGGAAGTGTTAATGATCTTGGTCCTTTGACCAGCCGCGACTTCCAATGCTTGTTGTTCCCTCTGCAACCTCTTCTTCTCTCCGAGAGTCGACATGATGTAGTCAAACCAGTGAGCTGCACAATAAACCAAGGCGTTAAAGCAAAGTGGTTAAAGAAGGATTATCGAATTACAAACTTGTGATCAAAATAGAGTATAATGAAGAAGAAAAAATGCCAAAGTCTCCAGTCAACGGATTCTTACTGAAGTCCGTCTTCCCTCCCACATCTACTTCACCGGTTAGTCCGCAAAGGTAGGGAAGTGGCTGACAAATTAATCCGTGAAACGGATAAGTAGGTGGGTCATACTTTTTGTGGATTGCCGCCACCCACGGAGCCACATTCTTTGGAAGAGGGCGCCAGTCCGGGATGCTCTCCCTCTAAAACTTTGTGGGCAGTCCCCACTGTTCTCGCTGCCTCTCGGACTCTCCTGGTTTCAGAGCCATGCGAACGAAAACGTACTTGTCCCACCACTTCGACCCCAACGACGAGATGGAGTCCGAGATAAAGTTGTAAGGTTTCCTATTCATGAAAGTATGGAATAGTGGATTCCCCGGACATAACGAGACATGGAAGAGCTGCCTAAAATTCTCAAAGTTTACAGGCTGCCCTTTCTTCTTACAAAAAACTACAAAGCAAATAAGGTTACCCAGGGACTTGGGGATAACCTGACTCGGACCTATACCAATATGGTTCAGGATGTTTTTCAGCTCTGTAGCAATGGGGATCTTCCATCCGCAGGAGAAGGCCACCTCATGCACGCACATATACCCGGCGGGCGGGTTGTAAAAGGCATGACCGGGCTCGGAAACCATGATTTCTACGGAGTCAGGGATCTCCCATTTCCGCCTCCACTCGGGGATATCCTCCGCTCTAACCCTGGATGGACACGTAGGAAGAAGCCCGTCCGCGTTTAATTCTCCAAATTGATCCACTATGGTAACAGCGGACGCAGGACGCGGGAACTTGACTCGGGCAGCTTTTGCACCACGACCCTCGATTAATTGAAGATTGGACTGAACGGGCGCAGCAGGATGTAATGCAATCCGCCGACTGGATCGTCTAGAGGGACGAGTGACAGGAGATCCTTCTTCTTCTTCCTCCTCGCCCTCACCTTCCTCTTCCTCACCATCTTCTTCGTCCTCGAGGACACCTTCGGGTCTTTCGGACGTGCTTGGATTGGACGGACCTGCTTCTACCAGATCACGGTCCTCCACTCCGGCCTCGAACATCTCCACGTCATCAGCCTCATGCCCGCTGTCGCCTGCCCGTTCAAGTTGAATCGCATTCGGATCTATAGGCCCTCCCACACCGCCTATAGTCCGAGATTGGACCAACGTTCTCGACTCATCAACACCGCCTTCAACCACTGGCCTGTCCGTCGAAGGATTAACTGTTTCATGGGTTCCGTGCCTAGCGTCGGAATCTCTGGAAGAAAGGACATCCACGAGATAGTCTCCTACGGACACGTTCACGTCCACGGATTCATCGTCCAAACCTACTCCATCCTGGTAATCCCGCACCTTGTGAACGTTTGACTATCGCTCCCGGACATCCTAGGGCAGAAGGAAACGGATCAGAAACGATGATTGTTATTGTCCGAGAGTTCATTTATATGTCTTATTAAGTCCAGAGGTCCGCGAAAAAGTTTAAACCCTAAGATTTTCTATACACAGAAGGACAGGGACCCCAAGACACCGGCACACGCAGCTGTGCCACTGGCACCGCGATCTGCCTCTTGTGGCACGATGACAAAAGAAAAAATTTATGGGCAAATACCACAACCCACACTGATTTACAAGTAAACATGCATTGTCAAGACAGGTTGTGTCGGACGGGACTTATCAAATGAGAGTACAAGACATCAATGAGGAAAATTGGCATATTATGAGCATGCAGCAGAAACACATCAACTATCGTCTAAACCAAAGGCATCGCAAGAGTCAATTACTGAAGACAGGCACAATTACGGAAGCAGCAAGGGAAGCTACACTAGACATGCGATAGGCATATAGCGAATACAGGCAACTTAAACGAGGCCAAAGAAGAGTACTTACTTGCTAATATCCAAACAGGGAAGTACCACGGATGATCGAACTTGGGTAATGCACTGAGGTTACAGATCTCAGCTTGATGGCCCAAAAACTCTTACAATTCCCAGTTGCTCGGATCGACCTTCCGTTGTTTGAATTGCTTAAGGATTGCTCTGAGTTTCGAGATTGCCAAAAGTGTGAAAATGACTGATGGGCTGACTATTTATAAGGGCAATATGGGATAGCCAAGAGTCACGTCGCTTGAATTTGAATCCCAGCCGTTGATCCTCTCCAATCCAAGGGTTGTACCGCTTGAAAGTGGATGGCGGTCAAGACGTCGCATTTAATGTCGATGACGCGTCACATCAATCGGATCGAACCCAACCATTGATGTCGTCCTGATCCAACGGCCGCGTCTCTTTACTCGGGATCTTTCTCCCGTGGGCCGAACGGACAACCTATTGGGCCTCTTGGGCTTACGAAGAGGACAAATTCAACAATCGGCCCAACGGACAACTTCCAGACAGCTACGTCAGATCCTAACCGTACTCGGACACATATATCTCGGATACAAATACCTTTTCCTCTATAGTCCCAGTTAGGCGATAACTCGGACTGTAGACGGAAAAGGGGGGGAAAGAGATATATTGAATCCTTGAGGACACGGACGACGGATCACGACAAAAAGGATTTCTTCCTTTTTCTCTTAATTAACGATTCGGACACGCTCCACGTATTACATCGATCCTCATAGTTACCAACTATCTTCTACTGAGATACTTGGAAACTGGGGGGACATATGTTGATACGGAAATATGTCCAATCCGTTAAGGGCGCCATAGAGCGTGTCCTAAAGCGCATCACGGCTTAACTAGCCAATCCAGTACTGGTCCGACCTCACATGGTCCGCCCAAAGTGAATCGACCAGTACGCTGAGGTCACTACATCCCCACAGCTAGTCCGAGCTGGCTAAGGAAAGGATACTTCCGTGAGACTAACGGACCGTACGAGAGAATCTCGGACGCCACCATTACTCTAAGACCAAACGTATATAACAGAACCACTGAGATACTTCCGTGAGACTCTTGGCTCGGACATCCAGAGTCACCCGAGGGCAGATCAACCAAGCAGACAGATCTGTCCGAGGGACCAACACGGACCCAACAGGCGGAACAGTACTCTCAGAGGGAAAAGGTCCAAACTACCCTCCCAGGCCCACTTATCGGTATTGGACTACTGTTCACTAATGGGCCATGGGCCAAAGGTAGCATTGGTGTCCAAATCTGGATCGTACACTTGGCATCATCTTATGAGCTACCTCATGAGTATATGATAACTATAAATACAGCACAAGGTCCAAGACCTTAAGGTAAGCAACAATCCCTAAGTGTTCTGGAACATAATACCTTTCCCATTACTATTGCATTGAGAGCTACCACCTCTCCTACGAGTGAAGCCTCTTACCGGATTGACCTTGGCAATCCGGGTAACCCATTCTAACCCACTTAGTCCTTTCAGGTGCTCTTTCTCGGACAACCCTCTTATCGGACTTCAAGTTGGAGGCGGAGCTTGGATTAGGTTGCTTGCAGTGGTAGTGTTGGTGTTGGGAGGTTTATACCCCAACACATATGGATTGGGATAAACAACAAATGTAAAATTTTACTCGTGGGTTAAATAAAACAACAATGGGAGAGAGATAATTACAAACGTAGAAGTCAATTTGAGATTTAAACAACACACAAGAGGAGTAATAAAATAACGAACGAAGAACTCTACTTGAGAGTTAAACAAAACACAAAAGGTGTTGAATAAACAACAAACGAACAACTCTACATGAGAGATATAAAAGACACACTTTGGAGAGGGAAGAACAAGAAACGAATAACTCTACTCGAGAGATAAACAACACACTAAAGGAGTGGGACAATGTCAAGGAAGAAGTCTATTCGAAAGTTAAACAATACACAGAAGGAGTAAGAGTATCACAAACGAAGAACACTACTTTAGAATTAATAAACACACATATGGATTGGGATAAACAACAATTGTAAAATTCTACTCGTGGATTAAATAAAACAATAATGGGAGAGAGATAATTACAAACGTAGAAGTCAATTTGAGATTTAAACAACACACAAGAGGAGTAATAAAATAACGAACGAAGAACTTTACTTGAGAGTTAAACAAAACACAAAAGGTGTTGAATAAACAACAAACGAACAACTCTACTTGAGAGATATAAAAGACACACTTTGGAGACGGAAGAACAAAAAACGAATAACTCTACTCGAGAGATAAACAACACACTAAAGGAGTGGGACAATGTCAAGGAAGAAGTCTATTCGAAAGTTAAACAATACACAGAAGGAGTAAGAGTATCACAAACGAAGAACACTACTTTAGAATTAATAAACACACATATGGATTGGGATAAACAATAATTGTAAAATTCTACTCGTGGGTTAAATAAAACAATAATGGGAGAGAGATAATTACAAACGTAGAAGTCAATTTGAGATTTAAACAACACACAAGAGGAGTAATAAAATAACGAACGAAGAACTCTACTTGAGAGTTAAACAAAACACAAAAGGTGTTAAATAAACAACAAATGAACAACTCTACTTGAGGGATATAAATGACACACTTTTGAGAGGGAATAACAAAAAACGAATAACTCTACTCGAGAGATAAACAACACACTAAAGGAGTGGGATAATGTCAAGGAAGAAGACTATTCGAAATTTAAACAATACACAGAAGGAGTAAGCGTATCACAAACGAAGAACACTACTTGAGAATTAATAAACACACATATGGATTGGGATAAACAAGAAATGTAAAATTCTACTCGAGGGTTAAATAAAATAATAATGGGAGAGAGATAATTACAAACGGAGAAGTCAATTTGAGATTTAAACAACACACAAGAGGAGTAATAAAATAACGAACGAAGAACTCTACTTGAGAGTTAAACAAAACACAAAAAGTGTTGAATAAACAACAAACGAACAGCTCTACTTGAGAGATATAAAGAACACACTTTGGAGAGGAAAGAACAAAAAATGAATAACTCTACTCGAGAGATAAACAATACACTAAAGTAGTGGGATAATGTCTAGGAAGAAGTCTATTCGAAATTTAAACAATACACAGAAGGAGTAAGAGTATTACAAACGAAGAACACTACTTGAGAATTAATAAACACACATATGGATTGAGATAAACAACAAATGTAAAATTCTAGTCGTGGGTTAAATAAAACAATATTGGGAGAGAGATAATTACAAACGTAGAAGTCAATTTGAGATTTAAACAACACACAAGAGGAGTAATAAAATAACGAACGAAGAACTCTACTTGAGAGTTAAACAAAACACAAAAGGTGTTGAATAAACAACAAACCAACAACTCTACTTGAGGGATATAAATGACACACTTTTGAGAGGGAATAACAAAAAACGAATAACTCTACTCGAGAGATAAACAACACACTAAAGGAGTGGGATAATGTCAAGGAAGAAGACTATTCGAAATTTAAACAATACACAGAAGGAGTAAGCGTATCACAAACGAAGAACACTACTTGAGAATTAATAAACACACATATGGATTGGGATAAACAAGAAATGTAAAATTCTACTCGAGGGTTAAATAAAATAATAATGGGAGAGAGATAATTACAAACGGAGAAGTCAATTTGAGATTTAAACAACACACAAGAGGAGTAATAAAATAACGAACGAAGAACTTTACTTGAGAGTTAAACAAAACACAAAAGGTGTTGAATAAACAACAAACGAACAACTCTACTTGAGAGATATAAAAGACACACTTTGGAGACGGAAGAACAAAAAACGAATAACTCTACTCGAGAGATAAACAACACACTAAAGGAGTGGGACAATGTCAAGGAAGAAGTCTATTCGAAAGTTAAACAATACACAGAAGGAGTAAGAGTATCACAAACGAAGAACACTACTTTAGAATTAATAAACACACATATGGATTGGGATAAACAATAATTGTAAAATTCTACTCGTGGGTTAAATAAAACAATAATGGGAGAGAGATAATTACAAACGTAGAAGTCAATTTGAGATTTAAACAACACACAAGAGGAGTAATAAAATAACGAACGAAGAACTCTACTTGAGAGTTAAACAAAACACAAAAGGTGTTAAATAAACAACAAATGAACAACTCTACTTGAGGGATATAAATGACACACTTTTGAGAGGGAATAACAAAAAACGAATAACTCTACTCGAGAGATAAACAACACACTAAAGGAGTGGGATAATGTCAAGGAAGAAGACTATTCGAAATTTAAACAATACAGGAGTAAGCGTATCACAAACGAAGAACACTACTTGAGAATTAATAAACACACATATGGATTGGGATAAACAAGAAATGTAAAATTCTACTCGAGGGTTAAATAAAATAATAATGGGAGAGAGATAATTACAAACGGAGAAGTCAATTTGAGATTTAAACAACACACAAGAGGAGTAATAAAATAACGAACGAAGAACTCTACTTGAGAGTTAAACAAAACACAAAAAGTGTTGAATAAACAACAAACGACAATTTCTACTTGAGAGATATAAAGAACACACTTTGGAGAGGAAAGAACAAAAAATGAATAACTCTACTCGAGAGATAAACAATACACTAAAGTAGTGGGATAATGTCTAGGAAGAAGTCTATTCGAAATTTAAACAATACACAGAAGGAGTAAGAGTATTACAAACGAAGAACACTACTTGAGAATTAATAAACACACATATGGATTGAGATAAACAACAAATGTAAAATTCTAGTCGTGGGTTAAATAAAACAATATTGGGAGAGAGATAATTACAAACGTAGAAGTCAATTTGAGATTTAAACAACACACAAGAGGAGTAATAAAATAACGAACGAAGAACTCTACTTGAGAGTTAAACAAAACACAAAAGGTGTTGAATAAACAACAAACCAACAACTCTACTTGAGGGATATAAATGACACACTTTTGAGAGGGAATAACAAAAAACGAATAACTCTACTCGAGAGATAAACAACACACTAAAGGAGTGGGATAATGTCAAGGAAGAAGACTATTCGAAATTTAAACAATACACAGAAGGAGTAAGCGTATCACAAACGAAGAACACTACTTGAGAATTAATAAACACACATATGGATTGGGATAAACAAGAAATGTAAAATTCTACTCGAGGGTTAAATAAAATAATAATGGGAGAGAGATAATTACAAACGGAGAAGTCAATTTGAGATTTAAACAACACACAAGAGGAGTAATAAAATAACGAACGAAGAACTCTACTTGAGAGTTAAACAAAACACAAAAGGTGTTGAATAAACAACAAACGAACAGCTCTACGTGAGAGATATAAAGAACACACTTTGGAGAGGAAAGAACAAAAAATGAATAACTCTACTCGAGAGATAAACAATACACTAAAGTAGTGGGATAATGTCTAGGAAGAAGTCTATTCGAAATTTAAACAATACACAGAAGGAGTAAGAGTATTACAAACGAAGAACACTACTTGAGAATTAATAAACACACATATGGATTGAGATAAACAACAAATGTAAAATTCTAGTCGTGGGTTAAATAAAACAATATTGGGAGAGAGATAATTACAAACGTAGAAGTCAATTTGAGATTTAAACAACACACAAGAGGAGTAATAAAATAACGAACGAAGAACTCTACTTGAGAGTTAAACAAAACACAAAAGGTGTTGAATAAACAACAAACCAACAACTCTACTTGAGGGATATAAATGACACACTTTTGAGAGGGAATAACAAAAAACGAATAACTCTACTCGAGAGATAAACAACACACTAAAGGAGTGGGATAATGTCAAGGAAGAAGACTATTCGAAATTTAAACAATACACAGAAGGAGTAAGCGTATCACAAACGAAGAACACTACTTGAGAATTAATAAACACACATATGGATTGGGATAAACAAGAAATGTAAAATTCTACTCGAGGGTTAAATAAAATAATAATGGAAGAGAGATAATTACAAACGGAGAAGTCAATTTGAGATTTAAACAACACACAAGAGGAGTAATAAAATAACGAACGAAGAACTCTACTTGAGAGTTAAACAAAACACAAAAGGTGTTGAATAAACAACAAACGAACAGCTCTACTTGAGAGATATAAAGGACACACTTTGGAGAGGGAAGAACAAAAAATGAATAACTCTACTCGAGAGATAAACAACACTCTAAAGGAGTGGGATAATGTCAAGGAAGAAGTCTATTCGAAATTTAAACAATAGACAGAAGGAGTAAGAGTATCACAAACGAAGAACACTACTTGAGAATTAATACACACACATATGGATTGAGATAAACAACAAATGTAAAATTCTACTCGTGGGTTAAATAAAACAATAATTGGAGAGAGATAATTACAAACGTAGAAGTCAATTTGAGATTTAAACAACACACAAGAGGAGTAATAAAATAACGAACGAAGAACTCTACTTGAGAGTTAAACAAAACACAAAAGGTGTTGAATAAACAACAAACGAACAACTCTACTTGAGGGATATAAAGGACACACTTTTGTGAGGGAAGAACAAAAAACAAATAACTCTACTCGAGAGATAAACAACACACCAAAGGAGTGGGATAATGTCGAGGAAGAAGTCTATTCGAAATTTAAACAATATACAGAAGGAGAAAGAGTATCACAAACGAAGAACACTACTTGAGAATTAATAAACACACATTTGGATTGAGATAAACAAGAAATGTAAAATTCTACTCGGGGGTTAAATAAAATAATAATGGGAGAGAGATAATTACAAACGGACAAGTTAATTTGAGATTTAAACAACACACAAGAGGAGTAATAAAATAACGAACGAAGACCTCTACTTGAGAGTTAAACAAAACATAAAAGGTGTTGAATAAACAACAAACGAACAGTTCTACTTGAGAGATATAAAGAACACACTTTGGAGAGGGAAGAACAAAAAATGAATAACTCTACTCGATTGATAAACAACACACTAAAGGAGTGGGATAATGTCAAGGAAGAAGACTATTCGAAATTTAAACAATACACAGAAGGAGTAAGAGTATCACAAACGAAGAACACTATTTGAGAATTAATAAACACACATATGGATTGGGATAAACAAGAAATGTAAAAATTCTACTCGGGGGTTAAATAAAATAATAATGGGAGAGAGATAATTACAAATGGAGAAGTCAATTTGAGATTTAAACAACACACAAGAGGAATAATAAAATAACGAACGAAGAACTCTACTTGAGAGTTAAACAAAACACAAAAGGTGTTGAATAAACAACAAACGAACAACTCTACTTAAGAGATATAAAGAACACACTTTGGAGAGGGAAGAACAAAAAACGAATAACTCTACTCGAGAGATAAACAACACACTAAAGGATTGGGATAATGTCAAGGAAGAAGACTATTCGAAATTGAAACAATACACAGAAGGAGTAAGAGTATCACAAACGAAGAACACTACTTGAGAATTAATAAACACACATATGGATTGGGATAAACAAGAAATGTAAAATTCTACTCGGGGTTTAAATAAAATAATAATGGGAGAGAGATAATTACAAACGGAGAAGTCAATTTGAGATTTAAACAACACACAAGAGGAGTAATAAAATAACGAACGAAGAACTCTACTTGAGAGTTAAACAAAACACAAATGGTGTTGAATAAACAACAAACGAACAGCTCTACTTGAGAGATATATAGAACACACTTTGGAGAGGGGAGAACAAAAAACGAATAACTCTACTCGAGAGATAAACAACACACTAATGGAGTGGGATAATGTCGAGGAAGAAGTCTATTCGAAATTTAAACAATACACAGAAGGAGAAAGAGTATCACAAACGAAGAACACTACTTGATAATTAATAAACACACATATGGATTGGGATAAACAACAAATGTAAAATTCTACTCGTGGGTTAAATAAAACAATAATGGGAGAGAGATAATTACAAACGTAGAAGTCAATTTGAGATTTAAACAACACACAAGAGGAGTAATAAAATAACGAACGAAGAACTCTACTTGAGAGTTAAACAAAACACAAAAGGTGTTGAATAAACAACAAACGAACAGCTCTACTTGAGAGATATAAAGAACACACTTTGGAGAGGGAAGAACAAAAAATGAATAACTCTACTCGAGAGATAAACAACACACTAAAGGATTGGGATAATGTCGAGGAAGAAGTCTATTAGAAATTTAAACAATACACAGAAGGAGAAACAGTATCACAAACGAAGAACACTACTTGAGAATTAATAAACACACATATGGATTGGTATAAACAACAAATGTAAAATTCTACTCGTGGGTTAAATATAACAATAATGGGAGAGAGATAATTACAAATGGAGAAGTCAATTTGAGATTTAAACAACACACAAGAGGAATAATAAAATAACGAACGAAGAATTCTACTTGAGAGTTACACAAAACACAAAAGGTGTTGAATAAACAACAACGACAGCTCTACTTGAGAGATATAAAGAACACACTTTGGAGAGGGAAGAACAAAAAATGAATAACTCTACTCGAGAGATAAACAACACACTAAAGGATTGGGATAATGTCGAGGAAGAAGTCTATTAGAAATTTAAACAATACATGTATGAGAAAGCAGTATCACAAACGAAGAACACTACTTGAGAATTAATAAACACATATGGATTGGTATAAACAACAAATGTAAAATTCTACCTGGGTTAAATATAACAATAATGGGAGAGAGATAATTACAAATGGAGAAGTCAATTTGAGATTTAAACAACACACAAGAGGAATAATAAAATAACGAACGAAGAATTCTACTTGAGAGTTACACAAAACACAAAAGGTGTTGAATAAACAACAAACGAACAGCTCTACTTGAGAGATATAAAGAACACACTTTGGAGAGGGAAGAACAAAAAATGAATAACTCTACTCGAGAGATAAACAACACACTAAAGGAGTGGGATAATGTCAAGGAAGAAGACTATTCGAAATTTAAACAATACACAGAAGGAGTAAGAGTATCACAAACGAAGAACACTACTTGAGAATTAATAAACACACATATGGATTGGGATAAACAAGAAATGTAAAATTCTACTCGGGGGTTAAATAAAATAATAATGGGAGAGAGATAATTACAAATGGAGAAGTCAATTTGAGATTTAAACAACACACAAGAGGAATAATAAAATAACGAACGAAGAACTCTACTTGAGAGTTAAACAAAACACAAAAGGTGTTGAATAAACAACAAACGAACAGCTCTACTTGAGAGATATAAAGAACACACTTTGGAGAGGAAAGAACAAAAAATGAATAACTCTACTCGAGAGATAAACAACACACTAAAGGAGTGGGATAATGTCTAGGAAGAAGTCTATTCGAAATTTAAACAATACACAGAAGGAGTAAGAGTATTACAAACGAAGAACACTACTTGAGAATTAATAAACACACATATGGATTGGGATAAACAAGAAATGTAAAATTCTACTCGGGGGTTAAATAAAATAATAATGGGAGAGACATCATTACAAATGGAGAAGTCAATTTGAGATTTAAACAACACACAAGAGGAATAATAAAATAACGAACGAAGAACTCTACTTGAGAGTTAAACAAAACACAAAAGGTGTTGAATAAACAACAAACGAACAGCTCTATTTGAGAGATATAAAGAACACACTTTGGAGAGGGAAGAACAAAAAGTGAATAACTCTACTCGAGAGATAAACAACACACTAAAGGAGTGGGATAATGTCAAGGAAGAAGACTATTCGAAATTTAAACAATACACAGAAGGAGAAAGAGTATCACAAATGAAGAACACTACTTGAGAATTAATAAACACACATATGGATTGGTATAAACAACAAATGTAAAATTCTACTCGTGGGTTAAATAAAACAATAATGGGAGAGAGATAATTACAAATGGAGAAGTCAATTTGAGATTTAAACAACACACAAGAGGAATAATAAAATAACGAACGAAGAACTCTACTTGAGAGTTAAACAAAACACAAAAGGTGTTGAATAAACAACAAACGAAGAGCTCTACTTAAGAGATATAAAGAACACACTTTGGAGAGGGAAGAACAAAAAACGAATAACTCTACTCGAGAGATAAACAACACACTAAAGGATTGGGATAATGTCGAGGAAGAAGTCTATTAGAAATTTAAACAATACACAGAAGGAGAAAGAGTATCACAAACGAAGAACACTACTTGAGAATTAATAAACACACATATGGATTGGGATAAACAAGAAATGTAAAATTCTACTCGGGGGTTAAATAAAATAATAATGGGAGAGAGATAATTACAAATGGAGAAGTCAATTTGAGATTTAAACAACACACAAGAGGAATAATAAAATAACGAACGAAGAACTCTACTTGAGAGTTAAACAAAACACAAAAGGTGTTGAATAAACAACAAACGAACAGCTCTACTTGAGAGATATAAAGAACACACTTTGGAGAGGGAAGAACAAAAAATGAATAACTCTACTCGAGAGATAAACAACACACTAAAGGAGTGGGATAATGTCAAGGAAGAAGACTATTCGAAATTTAAACAATACACAGAAGGAGAAAGAGTATCACAAACGAAGAACACTACTTGAGAATTAATAAACACACATATGGATTGGTATAAACAACAAATGTAAAATTCTACTCGTGGGTTAAATAAAACAATAATGGGAGAGAGATAATTACAAATGGAGAAGTCAATTTGAGATTTAAACAACACACAAGAGGAATAATAAAATAACGAACGAAGAACTCTACTTGAGAGTTAAACAAAACACAAAAGGTGTTGAATAAACAACAAACGAACAGCTCTACTTGAGAGATATAAAGAACACACTTTGGAGAGGGAAGAACAAAAAATGAATAACTCTACTCGAGAGATAAACAACACACTAAAGGAGTGGGATAATGTCAAGGAACAAGACTATTCGAAATTTAAACAATACACAGAAGGAGTAAGAGTATCACAAACGAAGAACACTACTTGAGAATTAATAAACACACATATGGATTGGGATGAACAAGAAATGTAAAATTCTACTCGGGGGTTAAATAAAATAATAATGGGAGAGAGATAATTACAAATGGAGAAGTCAATTTGAGATTTAAACAACACACAAGAGGAATAATAAAATAACGAACGAAGAACTCTACTTGAGAGTTAAACAAAACACAAAAGGTGTTGAATAAACAACAAACGAACAGCTCTACTTGAGAGATATAAAGAACACACTTTGGAGAGGGAAGAACAAAAAACGAATAACTCTACTCGAGAGATAAACAACACACTAAAGGATTGGGATAATGTCGAGGAAGAAGTCTATTAGAAATTTAAACAATACACATAAGGAGAAAGAGTATCACAAACGAAGAACACTACTTGAGAATTAATAAACACACATATGGATTGGTATACACAACAAATGTAAAATTCCACTCGTGGGTTAAATAAAACAATAATGGGAGAGAGATAATTACAAACGTAGAAGTCAATATGAGATTTAAACAACATACAAGAGGAGTAATAAAATAATGAACGAAGAACTCTACTTGAGAGTTAAACGAAACACAAAAGGTGTTGAAAAAACAACAAACGAACAGCTCTACTTGAGGGATATAAAGGACACACTTTGGAGAGGGGAGAACAAAAAACGAATAACTCTACTCGAGAGATAAACAACACACTAATGGAGTGGGATAATGTCGAGGAAGAAGTCTATTCGAAATTTAAACAATACACTGAAGGAGAAAGAGTATCACAAACGAAGAACACTACTTGATAATTAATAAACACACATATGGATTGGGATAAACAACAAATGTAAAATTCTACTCGTGGGTTAAATAAAACAATAATGGGAGAGAGATAATTACAAACGTAGAAGTCAATTTGAGATTTAAACAACACACAAGAGGAGTAATAAAATAACGAACGAAGAACTCTACTTGAGAGTTAAACAAAACACAAAAGGTGTTGAATAAACAACAAACGAACAGCTCTACTTGAGAGATATAAAAGACACACTTTGGAGAGGGAAGAACGAAGAATGAATAACTCTACTCGAGAGATAAACAACACACTAAAGGAGTGGGATAATGTCAAGGAAGAAGACTATTCGAAATTTAAACAATACACAGAAGGAGTAAGATTATCACAAACGAAGAACACTACTTGAGAATTAATAAACACACATATGGATTGGGATAAACAAGAAATGTAAAATTCTAGTCGTGGGTTAAATAAAACAATAATGGGAGAGAGATAATTACAAACGTAGAAGACAATTTGAGATTTAAACAACACACAAGAGGAGTAATAAAATAACGAACGAAGAACTCTACTTGAGAGTTAAACAAAACACAAAAGGGGTTGAATAAACAACAAACGAACAACTCTACTTGAGAGATATAAAAGACACACTTTGGAGAGGGAAGAACAAAAAACGAATAACTCTACTCGAGAGATAAACAACACACTAAAGGAGTGGGACAATGTCAAGGAAGAAGTTTATTCGAATGTTAAACAATACACAGAATGAGTAAGAGTATCACAAACGAAGAACACTACTTTAGAATTAATAAACACACATATGGATTGGGATAAACAACAAATGTAAAATTCTAGTCGTGGGTTAAATAAAACAATAATGGGAGAGAGATAATTACAAACGTAGAAGTCAATTTGAGATTTAAACAACACACAAGAGGAGTAATAAAATAACGAACGAAGAACTCTACTTGAAAGTTAAACAAAACACAAAAGGTGTTGAATAAACAACAAACGAACAACTCTACTTGAGGGATATAAAGGACACACTTTTGAGAGGGAAGAACAAAAAACGAATAACTCTACTCGAGAGATAAACAACACACTAAAGGAGTGGGATAATGTCAAGGAAGAAGTCTATTCGAAATTTAAACAATACACAGAAGGAGAAAGAGTATCACAAACGAAGAACACTACTTGAGAATTAATAAACACACATATGGATGTGGATAAACAACAAATGTAAAATTCTACTCGGGGGTTAAATAAAACAATAATGGGAGAGAGATAATTACAAACGGAGAAGTCAACTTGAGATTTAAACAACACACAAGAGTAATAAAATAAAGAAAGAAGAACTATACTTGAGAGTTAAACAAAACACAAAAGGTGTTGAATAAACAACAAACGAACCGCTCTACTTGAGAGATATAAAGAACAGACTTTGGAGAGGGAAGAACAAAATACGAATAACTCTACTCGAGAGATAAACAACACACTAAATGAGTGGGACAATGTCAAGGAAGAAGTCTATTCGAATGTTAAACAATACACAGAAGGAGTAAGAGTATCACAAACGAAGAACACTACTTTAGAATTAATAAACACACATATGGATTGGGATAAACAACAATTGTAAAATTCAACTCGTGGGTTAAATAAAACAATAATGGGAGAGAGATAATTACAAACGTAGAAGTCAATTTGAGATTTAAACAACACACAAGAGGAGTAATAAAATAACGAACGAAGTACTCTACTTGAGAGTTAAACAAAACACAAAAGGTGTTGAATAAACAACAAACGAACAACTCTACTTGGGTGATATAAAGGACACACTTTGGAGAGGGAAGAACAAAAAATGAATAACTCTACTCGAGAGATAACCAACACACTAAAGGAGTGGGATAATGTCAAGGAAGAAGACTATTCGAAATTTAAACAATACATAGAAGGAGTAAGAGTATCACAAACGAAGAACACTACTTGAGAATTAATAAATACACATATGGATTGGAATAAACAAGAAATGTAAAATTCTACTCGGGGGTTAAATAAAATAATAATGGGAGAGAGATAATTACAAACGGAGAAGTCAATTTGAGATTTAAACAACACAAAAGAGGAGTAATAAAATAACGAACGAAGAACTCTACTTGAGAGTTAAACAAAACACAAAAGGTGTTGAATAAACAACAAACGAACAACTCTACTTCAGTGATATAAAGGACACACTTTTGAGAGGGAATAACAAAAAACAAATAACTCTACTCGAGAGATAAACAACACACTAAAGTAGTGGGATAATGTCGAGGAAGATGTCTATTCGAAATTTAAACAATACACAGAAGGAGAAAGAGTATCACAAACGAAGAACACTACTTGAGAATTAATAAACATACATATGGATTGGGATAAACAACAATTGTAAAATTCTACTCGTGGATTAAATAAACCAATAATGGGAGAGAGATAATTACAAACGTAGAAGTCAATTTGAGATTTAAACAACACACAAGAGGAGTAATAAAATAACGAACAAAGAACTCTACTTGAGAGTTAAACAAAACACAAAAGGTGTTGAATAAACAACAAACGAACAACTCTACTTGGGTGATATAAAGGACACACTTTGGAGAGGGAAGAACAAAAAACGAATAACTCTACTCGAGAGATAAACAACACACTAAAGGAGTGGGATAATGTCAAGGAAGAAGACTATTCGAAATTTAAACAATACATAGAAGGAGTAAGAGTATCACAAACGAAGAACACTACTTGAGAATTAATAAATACACATATGGATTGGGATAAACAAGAAATGTAAAATTCTACTCGGGGGTTAAATAAAATAATAATGGGAGAGAGATAATTACAAACGGAGAAGTCAATTTGAGATTTAAACAACACACAAGAGGAGTAATAAAATAACGAACGAAGAACTCTACTTGAGAGTTAAACAAAACACAAAAGGTGTTGAATAAACAACAAACGAACAGCTCTACTTGAGAGATATAAAGAACACACTTTGGAGAGGGAAGAACAAAAAACGTATAAATCTACTCGAGAGATAAACAAGACACTAAAGGAGTGGGATAATGTCAAGGAAGAAGTCTATTCGAAATTTAAACAATACACAGAAGGAGTAAGAGTATCACAAACGAAGAACACTACTTGAGAATTAATAAACACACATATGGATTGGGATAAATAAGAAATGTAAAATTCTACTCGGGGGTTAAATAAAACAATAATGGGAGAGAGATAATTACAAACGTAGAAGTCAATTTGAGATTTAAACAACACACAAGAGGAGTAATAAAATAACGAACGAAGAACTCCACTTGAGAGTTAAACAAATCACAAAAGGTGTTGAATAAACAACAAACGAACAGCTCTACTTGAGAGATATAAAGAACACACTTTGGAGAGGAAAGAACAAAAAATGAATAACTCTACTCGAGAGATAAACAACACACTAAAGGAGTGGGATAATGTCAAGGAAGAAGTCTATTCGAAATTTAAACAATACACAGAACGAGTAAGAGTATCACAAACGAAGAACACTACTTGAGAATTAATAAACACACATATGGATTGGGATGAACAACAAATGTAAAATTCTACTCGTGGGTTAAATAAAACAACAATGGGAGAGAGATAATTACAAACGTAGAAGTCAATTTGAGATTTAAACAACACACAAGAGGAGTAATAAAATAACGAACGAAGAACTCTACTTGAGAGTTAAACAAAACACAAAAGGTATTGAATAAACAACAAACGAACAGCTCTACTTGAGAGATATAAAAGACACACTTTGGAGAGGGAAGAACAAAAAACGAATAACTCTACTCGAGAGATAAACAACACACTAAAGGAGTGGGACAATGTCATGGAAGAAGTCTATTCGAAAGTTAAACAATACACAGAAGGAGTAAGAGTATCACAAACGAAGAACACTACTTTAGAATTAATAAACACACATATGGATTGGGATAAACAAGAATTGTAAAATTCTACTCGTGTGTTAAATAAAACAATAATGGGAGAGAGATAATTACAAACGTAGAAGTCAATTTGAGATTTAAACAACACACAAGAGGAGTAATAAAATAACGAACGAAGAACTCTACTTGAGAGTTAAACAAAACACAAAAGGTGTTGAATAAACAACAAACGAACAGCTCTACTTGAGAGATTTAAAGAACAGACTTTGGAGAGTGAAGAACAAGAAATGAATAACTCTACTCGAGAGATAAACAACACACTAAAGGAGTGGGATAATGTCAAGGAAGAAGACTATTAGAAATTTAAACAACACACAGAAGGAGAAAGAGTATCACAAACGAAGGACACTACTTGAGAATTAATAAACACACATATGGATTGGGATAAACAACAAATGTAAAATTCTACTCGTGGGTTAAATAAAACAATAATGGGAGAGAGATAATTACAAACGTAGAAGTCAATTTGAGATTTAAACAACACACAAGAGGAGTAATAAAATAACGAACGAAGAACTCTACTTGAAAGTTAAACAAAACACAAAAGGTGTTGAATAAACAACAAACGAACAACTCTACTTGAGGGATATAAAGGACACACTTTTGAGAGGGAAGAACAAAAAACGAATAACTCTACTCGAGAGATAAACAACACACTAAAGGATTGGGATAATGTCGAGGAAGAAGTCTATTAGAAATTTAAACAACACACAGAAGGAGAAAGAGTATCACAAACGAAGGACACTACTTGAGAATTAATAAACACACATATGGATTCGGATAAACAACAAATGTAAAATTCTACTCGTGGGTTAAATAAAACAATAATGGGAGAGAGATAATTACAAACGTAGAAGTCAATTTGAGATTTAAACAACACACAAGAGGAGTAATAAAATAACGAACGAAGAACTCTACTTGAGAGTTAAACAAAACACAAAAGGTATTGAATAAACAACAAACGAACAGCTCTACTTGAGAGATATAAAAGACACACTTTGGAGAGGGAAGAACAAAAAACGAATAACTCTACTCGAGAGATAAACAACACACTAAAGGAGTGGGACAATGTCATGGAAGAAGTCTATTCGAAAGTTAAACAATACACAGAAGGAGTAAGAGTATCACAAACGAAGAACACTACTTTAGAATTAATAAACACACATATGGATTGGGATAAACAAGAAATGTAAAATTCTACTCGGGGGTTAAATAAAACAATAATGGGAGAGAGATAATTACAAACGTAGAAGTCAATTTGAGATTTAAACAACACACAAGAGGAGTAATAAAATAACGAACGAAGAACTCCACTTGAGAGTTAAACAAATCACAAAAGGTGTTGAATAAACAACAAACGAACAGCTCTACTTGAGAGATATAAAGAACACACTTTGGAGAGGAAAGAACAAAAAATGAATAACTCTACTCGAGAGATAAACAACACACTAAAGGAGTGGGATAATGTCAAGGAAGAAGTCTATTCGAAATTTAAACAATACACAGAACGAGTAAGAGTATCACAAACGAAGAACACTACTTGAGAATTAATAAACACACATATGGATTGGGATGAACAACAAATGTAAAATTCTACTCGTGGGTTAAATAAAACAACAATGGGAGAGAGATAATTACAAACGTAGAAGTCAATTTGAGATTTAAACAACACACAAGAGGAGTAATAAAATAACGAACGAAGAACTCTACTTGAGAGTTAAACAAAACACAAAAGGTATTGAATAAACAACAAACGAACAGCTCTACTTGAGAGATATAAAAGACACACTTTGGAGAGGGAAGAACAAAAAACGAATAACTCTACTCGAGAGATAAACAACACACTAAAGGAGTGGGACAATGTCATGGAAGAAGTCTATTCGAAAGTTAAACAATACACAGAAGGAGTAAGAGTATCACAAACGAAGAACACTACTTTAGAATTAATAAACACACATATGGATTGGGATAAACAAGAATTGTAAAATTCTACTCGTGTGTTAAATAAAACAATAATGGGAGAGAGATAATTACAAACGTAGAAGTCAATTTGAGATTTAAACAACACACAAGAGGAGTAATAAAATAACGAAGAACTCTACTTGAGAGTTAAACAAAACACAAAAGGTGTTGAATAAACAACAAACGAACAGCTCTACTTGAGAGATTTAAAGAACAGACTTTGGAGAGTGAAGAACAAGAAATGAATAACTCTACTCGAGAGATAAACAACACACTAAAGGAGTGGGATAATGTCAAGGAAGAAGACTATTAGAAATTTAAACAACACACAGAAGGAGAAAGAGTATCACAAACGAAGGACACTACTTGAGAATTAATAAACACACATATGGATTGGGATAAACAACAAATGTAAAATTCTACTCGTGGGTTAAATAAAACAATAATGGGAGAGAGATAATTACAAACGTAGAAGTCAATTTGAGATTTAAACAACACACAAGAGGAGTAATAAAATAACGAACGAAGAACTCTACTTGAAAGTTAAACAAAACACAAAAGGTGTTGAATAAACAACAAACGAACAACTCTACTTGAGGGATATAAAGGACACACTTTTGAGAGGGAAGAACAAAAAACGAATAACTCTACTCGAGAGATAAACAACACACTAAAGGATTGGGATAATGTCGAAGAAGAAGTCTATTAGAAATTTAAACAACACACAGAAGGAGAAAGAGTATCACAAACGAAGGACACTACTTGAGAATTAATAAACACACATATGGATTGGGATAAACAACAAATGTAAAATTCTACTCGTGGGTTAAATAAAACAACAATGGGAGAGAGATAATTACAAACGTAGAAGTCAATTTGAGATTTAAACAACACACAAGAGGAGTAATAAAATAACGAACGAAGAACTCTACTTGAGAGTTAAACAAAACACAAAAGGTGTTGAATAAACAACAAACGAACAACTCTACTTGAGGGATGTAAAGGACACACTTTTGTTTGGAAGAACAAAAAACGAATAACTCTACTCGAGAGATAAACAACACACTAAAGGAGTGGGATAATGTCAAGGAAGAAGTCTATTCGAAATTTAAACAATACACAGAAGGAGTAAGAGTATCACAAACGAAGAACACTACTTGAGAATTAATAAACACACATATGGATTGGGATAAACAACAAATGTAAAATTCTACTCGTGGGTTAAATAAAACAATAATGGGAGAGAGATAATTACAAACGTAGAAGTCAATTTGAGATTTAAACAACACACAAGAGGAGTAATAAAATAACGAACGAAGAACTCTACTTGAGAGTTAAACAAAACACAAAAGGTATTGAATAAACAACAAACGAACAGCTCTACTTGAGAGATATAAAAGACACACTTTGGAGAGGGAAGAACAAAAAACGAATAACTCTACTCGAGAGATAAACAACACACTAAAGGAGTGGGACAATGTCATGGAAGAAGTCTATTCGAAAGTTAAACAATACACAGAAGGAGTAAGAGTATCACAAACGAAGAACACTACTTTAGAATTAATAAACACACATATGGATTGGGATAAACAACAAATGTAAAATTCTAGTCGTGGGTTAAATAAAACAATAATGGGAGAGAGATAATTACAAATGTAGAAGTCAATTTGAGATTTAAACAACACACAAGAGGAGTAATAAAATAACGAACGAAGAACTCTACTTGAGAGTTAAACAAAACACAAAAGGTGTTGAATAAACAACAAACGAACAACTCTACTTGAGGGATATAAAGGACACACTTTTGTGAGGGAAGAACAAAAAACAAATAACTCTACTCGAGAGATAAACAACACACCAAAGGAGTGGGATAATGTCGAGGAAGAAGTCTATTAGAAATTTAAACAACACACAGAAGGAGAAAGAGTATCACAAACGAAGGACACTACTTGAGAATTAATAAACACACATATGGATTCGGATAAACAACAAATGTAAAATTCTACTCGTGGGTTAAATAAAACAATAATGGGAGAGAGATAATTACAAACGTAGAAGTCAATTTGAGATTTAAACAACACACAAGAGGAGTAATAAAATAACGAACGAAGAACTCTACTTGAGAGTTAAACAAAACACAAAAGGTGTTGAATAAACAACAAACGAACAGCTCTACTTGAGGGATATAAAGGACACAATTTGGAGAGGGAAGAACAAAACACGAATAACTGTACTCGAGAGATAAACAACACACTAATGGAGTGGGATAATGTCGAGGAAGAAGTCTATTCGAAATTTAAACAATACACAGAAGGAGTAAGAGTATCACAAACGAAGAAAACTACTTGAGAATTAATAAAAACACATATGGATTGGGATAAACAACAAATGTAAAATTCTACTCGTGGGTTAAATAAAACAATAATGGGAGAGAGATTATTACAAACGGAGAAGTCAATTTGAGATTTAAACAACATACAAGAGGAGTCATAAAATAACGAATGAAGAACTCTACTTGAGAGATAAACAAAAGACAAAAGGTGTTGAATAAACAACAAACGAACAACTCTACTTGAGAGATATAAACAACAAACTATGGAGTGGGACAGACTACAAACGAACAACTCTACTCGAGAGCTAAACAACACACTAAAGGAGTGGGATAATGTCAAACAAAGAAGTCTATTCGAGATTTAAACAACAGACAGAAGGAGTAAGAGTATCACAAACGAAGAACACTACTTAAGAGTTAAAGAACATACATAAGGAGTGGGATAAACAACAAATGTAAATTTCTACTCGAGACTTAAAAAACACAATAAATGACTGGGATAATTACAAACGGAGAAGGCAATTTGAGATTTAAACAACACACAGGAGGAGTAATAAATTAACGAACGAAGAACTCTAGTTGAGAGTTAAACAAAACACAAAAGGTGTTGAATAAACAACAAACGAACAGCTCTACTTGAGCGATATAAAGGACACACTTTGGAGAGGGAAGAACAAAAAACGAATAACTCTACTCGAGAGATAAACAACACACTAAAGGAGTGGGATAATGTCAAGGAAGAAGTCTATTCGAAATTTAAACAATACGCAGAAGGAGTAAGAGTATCACAAACGTAGAACACTACTTGAGAATTAATAAACACACATATGGATTGGGATGAACAACAAATGGAAAATTCTACTCGTGGGTTAAATAAAACAACAATGGGAGAGAGATAATTACAAACGTAGAAGTCAATTTGAGATTTAAACAACACACAAGAGGAGTAATAATATAACGAACGAAGAACTCTACTTGAGAGTTAAACAAAACACAAAAGGTGTTGAATAAACAACAAACGAACAACTCTACTTGACAGATATAAAAGACACACTTTGGAGAGGGAAGAAAAAAAAACGAATAACTCTACTCGAGAGATAAACAACACACTTAAGGAGTGGGACAATGTCAAGGAAGAAGTTTATTCGAATGTTAAACAATACACAGAAGGAGTAAGAGTATCACAAACGAAGAACACTACTTTAGAATTAATAAACACACATATGGATTGGGATAAACAACAATTGTAAAATTCTACTCGTGGGTTAAATAAAACAATAATGGGAGAGAGATAATTACAAACGTAGAAGTCAATTTGAGATTTAAACAACACACAAGAGGAGTAATAAAATAACGAACGAAGAACTCTACTTGAGAGTTAAACAAAACACAAAAGGTGTTGAATAAACAACAAACGAACAGCTCTACTTGAGAGATATAAAGAACACACTTTGGAGAGGGAAGAACAAAAAATGAATAACTCTACTCTAGAGATAAACAACACACTAAAGGAGTGGGATAATGTCAAGGAAGAAGACTATTCGAAATTTAAACAATACACAGAAGGAGTAAGAGTATCAAAAACGAAGAACACTACTTGAGAATTAATAAACACACATATGGATTGGGATAAACAACAAATGTAAAATTCTACTCGTGGGTTAAATGAAACAATAATGGGAGAGAGATAATTACAAACGGAGAAGTCAATTTGAGATTTAAACAACACACAAGAGGAGTAATAAAATAACGAACGAAGAACTCTACTTGAGAGTTAAACAAAACACAAAAGGTGTTGAATAAACAACAAATGAACAACTCTACTTGAGAGATATAAAAGACACACTTTGGAGTGGGACAGACTACAAACGAACAACTCTACTCGAGAGCTAAACAACACACTAAAGGAGTGGGATAATGTCAAACAAAGAAGTCTATTCGAGATTTAAACAACAGACAGAAGGAGTAAGAGTATCACAAACGAAGAACACTACTTAAGAGTTAAAGAACAGACATAAGGAGTGGGATAAACAACAAATGTAAAATTCTACTCGGGGGTTAAATAAAACAATAATGGGAGAGAGATAATTACAAACGGAGAAGGCAATTTGAGATTTAAACAACACACAGGAGGAGTAATAAAATAACGAACGAAGAACTCTAGTTGAGAGTTAAACAAAACACAAAAGGTGTTGAATAAACAACAAACGAACAGCTCTACTTGAGAGATATAAAGAACACACTTTGGAGAGGGAAGAAAAAAAAAACGAATAACTCTACTCGAGAGATAAACAACACACTAAAGGATTGGGATAATGTCGAGGAAGAAGTCAATTTGAGATTTAAACAACACACAGAAGGAGAAAGAGTATCACAAACGAAGAACCCTACTTGAGAATTAATAAACACACATATGGATTGGGATAAACAACAAATGTAAAATTCTACTCGTGGGTTAAATAAAACAATAATGGGAGAGAGATAATTACAAACGTAGAAGTCAATTTGAGATTTAAACAACACACAAGAGGAGTAATAAAATAACGAACGAAGAACTCTACTTGAGAGTTAAACAAAACACAAAAGGTGTTGAATAAACAACAAACGAACAACTCTACTTGAGCGATATAAAGGACAGACTTTGGAGGGGGAAGAACAAAAAAATGAATAACTCTACTCGAGAGATAAACAACACACTAAAGGAGTGCGATAATGTCAAGGAAGAAGTCTATTCGAAATTTAAATAATACATAGAAGGAGTAAGAGTATCACAAACGAAGACCACTACTTGAGAATTAATAAACACACATATGGATTGGGATAAACAACAAATGTAAAATTCTACTCGTGGGTTAAATAATACAATATTGTGAGAGAGATAATTACAAACGTAGAAGTCAATTTGAGATTTATACAACACACAAGAGGAGTAATAAAATAACGAACGAAGAACTCTACTTGAGAGTTAAACAAAACACAAAAGGTGTTGAATAAACAACAAACGAACAACTCTACTTGAGAGATATAAAAGACACACTTTGGAGAGGGACAGACTACAAACGAACAACTATACTCGAGAGCTAAGCAACACAGTAAAGGAGTGGGATAATTTCAAACAAAGAAGTCTATTCGAGATTTAAACAACAGACAGAAGGAGTAAGAGTATCACAAACGAAGAACACTACTTAAGAGTTAAAGAACAGACATAAGGAGTGGGATAAACAACAAATGTAAAATTCTACTCGAGACTTAAAAAACACAATAAATGACTGGGATAATTACAAACGGAGAAGGCAATTTGAGATTTAAACAACACACAGGAGGAGTAATAAAATAACGAACGAAGAACTCTAGTTGAGAGTTAAACAAAACACAAAAGGTGTTGAATAAACAACAAACGAACAGCTCTACTTGAGAGATATAAAGAACACACTTTGGAGAGGGAAGAACAAAAAACGAATAACTCTACTCGAGAGATAAACAACACACTAAAGGATTGGGATAATGTCGAGGAAGAAGTCTATTAGAAATTTAAACAATACACAGAAGGAGAAAGAGTATCACAAACGAAGAACACTACTTGAGAATTAATAAACACACATATGGATTGGGATAAACAACAAATGTAAAATTCTACTCGTGGGTTAAATAAAACAATAATGGGAGAGAGATAATTACAAACGTAGAAGTCAATTTGAGATTTAAACGACATACAAGAGGAGTAATAAAATAATGAACGAAGAACTCTACTTGAGAGTTAAACAAAACACAAAAGGTGTTGAATAAACAACAAACGAACAGCTCTACTTGAGGGATATAAAGGACACACTTTGGAGAGGGAAGAACAAAAAACGAATAACTCTACTCGAGAGATAAACAACACACTAATGGAGTGGGATAATGTCGAGGTAGAAGTCTATTCGAAATTTAAACAATACACAGAAGGAGAAAGAGTATCACAAACGAAGAACACTACTTGAGAATTAAAAAACACACATATGGATTGGGATAAACAACAAATGTAAAAGTCTACTCGAGGGTTAAATAAAACAATAATGGGAGAGAGATAATTAAAAACGTAGAAGTCAATTTGAGATTTAAACAACACACAAGAGGAGTAATAAAATAACGAACAAAGAACTCTACTTGAGAGTTAAACAAAACACAAAAGGTGTTGAATAAACAAAAAACACACAGCTCTACTTGAAGATATAAAGGACACACTTTGGAGAGGGAAGAACAAAAAATGAATAACTCTCCTCGAGAGATAAACAACACACTAAAGGAGTGGGATAATGTCAAGGAAGAAGTCTATTCGAAATTTAAACAATACACAGAAGGAGTAAGAGTATGACAAACGAAGAACACTACTTGAGAATTAATAAACACACATATGGATTGGGATAAACAACAAATGTAAAATTCTACTCGTGGGTTAAATAAAACAATAATGGGAGAGAGATAATTACAAACGGAGAAGTCAATTTGAGATTTAAACAGCACACAAGATGAGTAATAAAATAACGAACGAAGAACTCTACTTGAGAGTTAAACAAAACACAAAAGGTGTTGAATAAACAAGAAACACACAGCTCTACTTGAGAGATATAAAGGACACACTTTGGAGAGGGAAGAAAAAAAAATGTCCAGGAAGAAGTCTTTTCGAAATTTAAACAATACACAGAAGGAGTAAGAGTATCACAAACGAAGAACACTACTTGAGAATTAATAAAGACACATATGGATTGGGATAAACAACAAATGTAAAATTCTACTCGTGGGTTAAATAAAACAATAATGGGAGAGAGATAATTACAAACGGAGAAGTCAATTTGAGATTTAAACAACACACAAGATGAGTAATAAAATAACGAACGAAGAACTCTACTTGAGAGTTAAACAAAACACAAAAGGTGTTGAATAAACAAGAAACACACAGCTCTACTTGGGGGATATAAAGGACACACATTGGAGAGGGAAGAACAAAAAATGAATAACTCTACTCGAGAGATAAACAACACACTAAAGGAGTGGGATAATGTCAAGGAAGGAGTCTATTCGAAATTTAAACAATACACAGAAGGAGTAAGAGTATCACAAACGAAGAACACTACTTGAGAATTAAAAAACACACATATGGATTGGGATAAACAACAAATGTAAAAGTCTACTCGAGGGTTAAATAAAACAATAATGGGAGAGAGATAATTAAAAACGTCGAAGTCAATTTGAGATTTAAACAACACACAAGAGGAGTAATAAAATAACGAACAAAGAACTCTACTTGAGAGTTAAACAAAACACAAAAGGTGTTGAATAAACAACAAACACACAGCTCTACTTGAAAGATATAAAGGACACACTTTGGAGAGGGAAGAAAAAAAAATGAATAACTCTCCTCGAGAGATAAACAACACACTAAAGGAGTGGGATAATGTCAAGGAAGAAGTCTATTCGAAATTTAAACAATACACAGAAGGAGTAAGAGTATGACAAACGAAGAACACTACTTGAGAATTAATAAACACACATATGGATTGGGATAAACAACAAATGTAAAATTCTACTCGTGGGTTAAATAAAACAATAATGGGAGAGAGATAATTACAAACGGAGAAGTCAATTTGAGATTTAAACAACACACAAGATGAGTAATAAAATAACGAACGAAGAACTCTACTTGAGAGTTAAACAAAACACAAAAGGTGTTGAATAAACAAGAAACACACAGCTCTACTTGGGGGATATAAAGGACACACATTGGAGAGGGAAGAACAAAAAATGAATAACTCTACTCGAGAGATAAACAACACACTAAAGGAGTGGGATAATGTCAAGGAAGGAGTCTATTCGAAATTTAAACAATACACAGAAGGAGTAAGAGTATCACAAACGAAGAACACTACTTGAGAATTAAAAAACACACATATGGATTGGGATAAACAACAAATGTAAAAGTCTACTCGAGGGTTAAATAAAACAATAATGGGAGAGAGATAATTAAAAACGTCGAAGTCAATTTGAGATTTAAACAACACACAAGAGGAGTAATAAAATAACGAACAAAGAACTCTACTTGAGAGTTAAACAAAACACAAAAGGTGTTGCATAAACAACAAACACACAGCTCTACTTGAAAGATATAAAGGACACACTTTGGAGAGGGAAGAAAAAAAAATGAATAACTCTCCTCGAGAGATAAACAACACACTAAAGGAGTGGGATAATGTCAAGGAAGAAGTCTATTCGAAATTTAAACAATACACAGAAGGAGTAAGAGTATGACAAACGAAGAACACTACTTGAGAATTAATAAACACACATATGGATTGGGATAAACAACAAATGTAAAATTCTACTCGTGGGTTAAATAAAACAATAATGGGAGAGAGATAATTACAAACGGAGAAGTCAATTTGAGATTTAAACAGCACACAAGATGAGTAATAAAATAACGAACGAAGAACTCTACTTGAGAGTTAAACAAAACACAAAAAGTGTTGAATAAACAAGAAACACACAGCTCTACTTGAGAGATATAAAGGACACACTTTGGAGAGGGAAGAAAAAAAAATGTCCAGGAAGAAGTCTTTTCGAAATTTAAACAATACACAGAAGGAGTAAGAGTATCACAAACGAAGAACACTACTTGAGAATTAATAAACACACATATGGATTGGGATAAACAACAAATGTAAAATTCTACTCGTGGGTTAAATAAAACAATAATGGGAGAGAGATAATTACAAACGTAGAAGTCAATTTGAGATTTAAACGATATACAAGAGGAGTAATAAAATAATGAACGAAGAACTCTACTTGAGAGTTAAACAAAACACAAAAGGTGTTGAATAAACAACAAACACACAGCTCTACTTGAGAGATATAAAGGACACACTTTGGAGAGGGAAGAACAAAAAATGAATAACTCTCCTCGAGAGATAAACAACACACTAAAGGAGTGGGATAATGTCAAGGAAGAAGTCTATTCGATATTTAAACAATACACAGAAGGAGTAAGAGTATGACAAACGAAGAACACTACTTGAGAATTAATAAACACACATATGGATTGGGATAAACAACAAATGTAAAATTCTACTCGTGGGTTAAATAAAACAATAATGGCAGAGAGATAATTACAAACGGAGAAGTCAATTTGTGATTTAAACAACACACAAGATGAGTAATAAAATAACGAACGAAGAACTCTACTTGAGAGTTAAACAAAACACAAAAGGTGTTGAATAAACAAGAAACACACAGCTCTACTTGAGAGATATAAAGGACACACTTTGGAGAGGGAAGAAAAAAAAATGTCCAGGAAGAAGTCTTTTCGAAATTTAAACAATACACAGAAGGAGTAAGAGTATCACAAACGAAGAACACTACTTGAGAATTAATAAACACACATATGGATTGGGATAAACAACAAATGTAAAATTCTACTCGTGCGTTAAATAAAACAATAATGGGAGAGAGATAATTACAAACGGAGAAGTCAATTTGAGATTTAAACAACACACAAGAGGAGTAATAAAATAACGAACGAAGAACTCTACTTGAGAGTTAAACAAAACACAAAAGGTGTTGAATAAACAACAAACGAACAGCTCTACTTGGGGGATATAAAGGACACACATTGGAGAGGGAAGAACAAAAAATGAATAACTCTACTCGAGAGATAAACAACACACTAAAGGAGTGGGATAATATCAAGGAAGAAGTCTATTCGAAATTTAAACAATACACAGAAGGAGTAAGAGTATGACAAATGAAGAACACTACTTGAGAATTAATAAACACAAATATGGATTGGGATAAACAACAAATGTAAAATTCTACTCGTGGGTTAAATATAACAATAATGGGAGAGAGATAATTACAAACGGAGAAGTCAATTTGAGATTTAAACAACACACAAGAGGAGAAATAAAATAACGAACGAAGAACTCTACTTGAGAGTTAAACAAAACACAAAAGGTGTTGAATAAACAACAAACGAACAGCTCTACTTGGGGGATATAAAGGACACACATTGGAGAGGGAAGAACAAAAAATGAATAACTCTACTCGAGAGATAAACAACACACTAAAGAAGTGGGATAATGTCAAGGAAAAAGTCTATTCGAAATTTAAACAATACACAGAAGGAGTAAGAGTATCACAAACGAAGAACACTACTTGAGAATTAATAAACACACATATGGATTGAGATAAACAACAAATGTAAAATTCTACTCGTGGGTTAAATAAAACAATAATTGGAGAGAGATAATTACAAACGGAGAAGTCAATTTGAGATTTAAACAACACACATGAGGTGTAATAAAATAACGAACGAAGAACTCCACTTGAGAGTTAAACAAAACACAAAACGTGTTGAATAAACAACAAACGAACAGCTCTACTGGAGGGATATAAAACAACAAAGGACTCTTGGAAGAAGAAGTCTATTCGAGATTTAAACAATATGTAAGGAGTAAGAGTATCACAAACGAAGAACACTACTTAAGAGTTAAAGAACAGACATAAGGAGTGGGATAAACAACAAATGTAAAATTCTACTCGAGACTTAAAAAATACAATAAATGACTGGGATAATTACAAACGGAGAAGGCAATTTGAGATTTAAACGACATACAAGAGGAGTAATAAAATAATGAACGAAGAACTCTACTTGAGAGTTAAACAAAACACAAAAGGTGTTGAATAAACAACAAACGAACAGCTCTACTTGAGGGATATAAAGGACACACTTTGGAGAGGGAAGAACGAAAAACGAATAACTCTACTCGAGAGATAAACAACACACTAATGGAGTGGGATAATGTCGAGGTAGAAGTCTATTCGAAATTTAAACAATACACAGAAGGAGAAAGAGTATCACAAACGAAGAACACTACTTGAGAAATAAAAAACACACATATGGATTGGGATAAACAACAAATGTAAAAGTCTACTCGAGGGTTAAATAAAACAATAATGGGAGAGAGATAATTAAAAACGTAGAAGTCAATTTGAGATTTAAACAACACACAAGAGGAGTAATAAAATAACGAACAAAGAACTCTACTTGAGAGTTAAACAAAACACAAAAGGTGTTGAATAAACAACAAACACACAGCTCTACTTGAGAGATATAAAGGACACACTTTGGAGAGGGAAGAACAAAAAATGAATAACTCTCCTCGAGAGATAAACAACACACTAAAGGAGTGGGATAATGTCAAGGAAGAAGTCTATTCGAAATTTAAACAATACACAGAAGGAGTAAGAGTATGACAAACGAAGAACACTACTTGAGAATTAATAAACACACATATGGATTGGGATAAACAACAAATGTAAAATTCTACTCGTGGGTTAAATAAAACAATAATGGGAGAGAGATAATTACAAACGGAGAAGTCAATTTGAGATTTAAACAACACACAAGATGAGTAATAAAATAACGAACGAAGAACTCTACTTGAGAGTTAAACAAAACACAAAAGGTGTTGAATAAACAAGAAACACACAGCTCTACTTGAGAGATATAAAGGACACACTTTGGAGAGGGAAGAAAAAAAAATGTCCAGGAAGAAGTCTTTTCGAAATTTAAACAATACACAGAAGGAGTAAGAGTATCACAAACGAAGAACACTACTTGAGAGTTAATAAACACACATATGGATTGAGATAAACAACAAATGTAAAATTCTACTCGTGGGTTAAATAAAACAATAATTGGAGAGAGATAATTACAAACGGAGAAGTCAATTTGAGATTTAAACAACACACATGAGGTGTAATAAAATAACGAACGAAGAACTCCACTTGAGAGTTAAACAAAACACAAAACGTGTTGAATAAACAACAAACGAACAGCTCTACTGGAGGGATATAAACGAACAGCTCTACTGGAAGAAGTCTATTCGAGATTTAAACAACAGACAGAAGGAGTGGGATAAACAACAAATGTAAAATTCTACTCGAGACTTAAAAAACACAATAAAGGACTGGGATAATTAAAAACGGAGAAGGCAATTTGAGATTTAAACAACATACATGAGGAGTAATAAAACAACGAACGAAGAAATCTACTGGAGAGTTAAACAAAATAGAAAAGGTGTCGAATAAACAACAAACGAACAGCTCTACTTGAGAGATATAAAGGACACACTTTGGTGAGGGAAGAACAAAAAACGAATAACTCTACTCGAGAGATAAACAACACACTAAAGGAGTGGGATAATGTCGATGAAGAAGTCTATTCGTAATTTAAACAATACATAGAAGGACTAAGAGTATCACAAACGAAGAACACTACTTGAGAATTAATAAACACACATATGAATTGGGATAAACAACAAATGTAAAATTCTACTCGTGGGTTAAAAAAAATAATAATGGGAGAGAGATAATTACAAACGGAGTAGTCAATTTGAGATTTAAACAACACACAAGAGGAGTAATAAAATTTCGAACGAAGAACTCTACTTCAGAGTTAAACAAAACACAAAAGGTTGAATAAACAACAAACGAACAACTCTACTTGAGGGATATAAACAACAAACTTTGGAGTGGGACAAACAACAAACGAACAACTCTACTCGAGAGCTAAACAACACACTAAAGGAGTGGGATAACGTCAAACAAAGAAGTCTATTTGAGATTTAAACATTAGACAGAAGGAGTAAGAGTATCACAAACGAATGACACTACTGAAGAGTTAAAGAACACACATAAGGAGTGTGATAAACAACAAATGTAAAATTCTACTCGAGACTTAAAAAACACAATAAAGGACGGGGAAAATTACAAACGGAGAAGGCAATTTGTGATTTAAACAACACACATGAGGAGTAATAAAACAACGAACGAAGAAATCTACTTGAGAGTTAAACAAAACAGAAAAGGTGTTGAATAAACAACAAACGAACAGCTCTACTTGAGAGATATAAAGGACACACTTTGGAGAGGGAAGAACAAAAAATGAATAACTCTACTCGTGAGATAAACAACACACTAAAGGAGTGGGATAATGTCAAGGAAGAAGTCTTTTCGAAATTTAAACAATACACAGAAGGAGTAAGAGTATCACAAACGAAGAACACTACTTGAGAATTAAAAAACACACATATGGATTGGGATAAACAACAAACGTAAAAGTCTACTCGAGGGTTAAATAAAACAATAATGGGAGAGAGAAAATTAAAAACGTAGAAGTCAATTTGAGATTTAAACAACACACAAGAGGAGTAATAAAATAACGAACAAAGAACTCTACTTGAGAGTTAAACAAAACACAAAAGGTGTTGAATAAACAACAAACGAACAGCTCTACTGGAGGGATATAAAGGACACACTTTGGAGAGGGAAGAACAAAAAATGAATAACTCTACTCGAGAGATAAACAACACTCTAAAGGAGTGGGATAATGTCAAGGAAGAAGTCTATTCGAAATTTAAACAATACACAGAAGGAGTGAGAGTATCAAAAACGAAGAACACTACTTGAGAATTAATAAACACACATATGGATTGAGATAAACAACAAATGTAAAATTCTACTCGTGGGTTAACTAAAACAATAATTGGAGAGAGATAATTACAAACGCAGAAGTCAATTTGAGATTTAAAAAACACACAAGAGGAGTAATAAAATAACGAACGAAGAACTCTACTTGAGAGTTAAACAAAACTCAAAACGTGTTGAATAAACAACAAACGAACAGCTCTACTGGAGGGATATAAAGGACACACTTTGGAGAGGGAAGAACAAAAAATGAATAACTCTACTCGAGAGATAAACAACACTCTAAAGGAGTGGGATAATGTCAAGGAAGAAGTCTATTCGAAATTTAAACAATAGACAGAAGGAGTAAGAGTATCACAAACGAAGAACACTACTTGAGAATTAAAAAACACACATATGGATTGGGATAAACAACAAATGTAAAAGTCTACTCGAGGGTTAAATAAAACAATAATGGGAGAGAGAAAATTAAAAATGTAGAAGTCAATTTGAGATTTAAACAACACACAAGAGGAGTAATAAAATAACGAACAAAGAACTCTACTTAAGAGTTAAACAAAACACAAAAGGTGTTGAATAAACAACAAACGAACAGCTCTACTGGAGGGATATAAAGGACACACTTTGGAGAGGGAAGAACAAAAAATGAATAACTCTACTCGAGAGATAAACACCACACTAAAGAAGTGGGATAATGTCAAGGAAGAAGTCTATTCGAAATTTAAACAATACACAGAAGGAGTAAGAGTATCACAAACGAAGAACACTACTTGAGAATTAATAAACACACATATGGATTGAGATAAACAACAAATGTAAAATTCTACTCGTGGGTTAAATAAAACAATAATTGGAGAGAGATAGTTACAAACGGAGAAGTCAATTTGAGATTTAAAAAACACACAAGAGGAGTAATAAAATAACGAACGAAGAACTCTACTTGAGAGTTAAACAAAACACAAAAGGTGTTGAATAAACAACAAACGAACAACTCTACTTGAGAGATATAAAGGACACACTTTGGAGAGGGAAGAACAAAAAACGAATAACTCTACTCGAGAGATAAACAACACACTAAAGAAGTGGGATAATGTCAAGGAAAAAGTCTATTCGAAATTTAAACAATACACAGAAGGAGTAAGAGTATCACAAACGAAGAACACTACTTGAGAATTAATAAACACACATATGGATTGAGATAAACAACAAATGCAAAATTCTACTCGTGGGTTAAATAAAACAATAATTGGAGAGAGATAATTACAAACGGAGAAGTCAATTTGAGATTTAAACAACACACATGAGGTGTAATAAAATAACGAACGAAGAACTCCACTTGAGAGTTAAACAAAACACAAAACGTGTTGAATAAACAACAAACGAACAGCTCTACTGGAGGGATATAAACGAACAGCTCTACTGGAAGAAGTCTATTCGAGATTTAAACAACAGACAGAAGGAGTAAGAGTATCACAAACGAAGAACACTACTTAAGAGTTAAAGAACAGACATAAGGAGTGGGATAAACAACAAATGTAAAATTCTACTCGAGACTTAAAAAACACAATAAATGACTGGGATAATTACAAACGGAGAAGGCAATTTGAGATTTAAACAACACACAGGAGGAGTAATAAAATAACGAACGAAGAACTCTAGTTGAGAGTTAAACAAAACACAAAAGGTGTTGAATAAACAACAAACGAACAGCTCTACTTGAGAGATATAAAGAACACACTTTGGAGAGGGAAGAACAAAAAACGAATAACTCTACTCGAGAGATAAACAACACACTAAAGGATTGGGATAATGTCGAGGAAGAAGTCTATTAGAAATTTAAACAATACACAGAAGGAGAAAGAGTATCACAAACGAAGAACACTACTTGAGAATTAATAAACACACATATGGATTGGGATAAACAACAAATGTAAAATTCTACTCGTGGGTTAAATAAAACAATAATAGGAGAGAGATAATTACAAACGTAGAAGTCAATTTGAGATTTAAACGACATACAAGAGGAGTAATAAAATAATGAACGAAGAACTCTACTTGAGAGTTAAACAAAACACAAAAGGTGTTGAATAAACAACAAACGAACAGCTCTACTTGAGGGATATAAACGACACTCTTTGGAGAGGGAAGAACAAAAAACGAATAACTCTACTCGAGAGATAAACAACACACTAATGGAGTGGGATAATGTCGAGGTAGAAGTCTATTCGAAATTTAAACAATACACAGAAGGAGAAAGAGTATCACAAACGAAGAACACTACTTGAGAATTAAAAAACACACATATGGATTGGGATAAACAACAAATGTAAAAGTCTACTCGAGGGTTAAATAAAACAATAATGGGAGAGAGATAATTAAAAACGTAGAAGTCAATTTGAGATTTAAACAACACACAAGAGGAGTAATAAAATAACGAACAAAGAACTCTACTTGAGAGTTAAACAAAACACAAAAGGTGTTGAATAAACAACAAACACACAGCTCTACTTGAGAGATATAAGGACACACTTTGGAGAGGGAAGAACAAAAAATGAATAACTCTCCTCGAGAGATAAACAACACACTAAAGGAGTGGGATAATGTCAAGGAAGAAGTCTATTCGAAATTTAAACAATACACAGAAGGAGTAAGAGTATGACAAACGAAGAACACTACTTGAGAATTAATAAACACACATATGGATTGGGATAAACAACAAATGTAAAATTCTACTCGTGGGTTAAATAAAACAATAATGGGAGAGAGATAATTACAAACGGAGAAGTCAATTTGAGATTTAAACAACACACAAGATGAGTAATAAAATAACGAACGAAGAACTCTACTTGAGAGTTAAACAAAACACAAAAGGTGTTGAATAAACAAGAAACACACAGCTCTACTTGAGAGATATAAAGGACACACTTTGGAGAGGGAAGAAAAAAAAAATAAACTCACTCGAGAGAGAAAAACAACACAAAGGAATAATGTCCAGGAAGAAGTCTTTTCGAAATTTAAACAATACACAGAAGGAGTAAGAGTATCACAAACGAAGAACACTACTTGAGAATTAATAAACACACATATGGATTGGGATAAACAACAAATGTAAAATTCTACTCGTGGGTTAAATAAAACAATAATGGGAGAGAGATAATTACAAACGGAGAAGTCAATTTGAGATTTAAACAACACACAAGAGGAGTAATAAAATAACGAACGAAGAACTCTACTTGAGAGTTAAACAAAACACAAAAGGTGTTGAATAAACAACAAACGAACAGCTCTACTTGGGGGATATAAAGGACACACATTGGAGAGGGAAGAACAAAAAATGAATAACTCTACTCGAGAGATAAACAACACACTAAAGGAGTGGGATAATGTCAAGGAAGAAGTCTATTCGAAATTTAAACAATACACAGAAGGAGTAAGAGTATGACAAATGAAGAACACTACTTGAGAATTAATAAACACAAATATGGATTGGGATAAACAACAAATGTAAAATTCTACTCGTGGGTTAAATATAACAATAATGGGAGAGAGATAATTACAAACGGAGAAGTCAATTTGAGATTTAAACAACACACAAGAGGAGAAATAAAATAACGAACGAAGAACTCTACTTGAGAGTTAAACAAAACACAAAAGGTGTTGAATAAACAACAAACGAACAGCTCTACTGGAGGGATATAAAGGACACACTTTGGAGAGGGAAGAACAAAAAATGAATAACTCTACTCGAGAGATAAACAACACTCTAAAGGAGTGGGATAATGTCAAGGAAGAAGTCTATTCGAAATTTAAACAATACACAGAAGGAGTGAGAGTATCAAAAACGAAGAACACTACTTGAGAATTAATAAACACACATATGGATTGAGATAAACAACAAATGTAAAATTCTACCAAGTTAACTAAAACAATAATTGGAGAGAGATAATTACAAACGCAGAAGTCAATTTGAGATTTAAAAAACACACAAGAGGAGTAATAAAATAACGAACGAAGAACTCTACTTGAGAGTTAAACAAAACTCAAAACGTGTTGAATAAACAACAAACGAACAGCTCTACTGGAGGGATATAAAGGACACACTTTGGAGAGGGAAGAACAAAAAATGAATAACTCTACTCGAGAGATAAACAACACACTAAAGGAGTGGGATAATGTCAAGGAAGAAGTCTATTCGAAATTTAAACAATAGACAGAAGGAGTAAGAGTATCACAAACGAAGAACACTACTTGAGAATTAAAAAACACACATATGGATTGGGATAAACAACAAATGTAAAAGTCTACTCGAGGGTTAAATAAAACAATAATGGGAGAGAGAAAATTAAAAACGTAGAAGTCAATTTGAGATTTAAACAACACACAAGAGGAGTAATAAAATAACGAACGAAGAACTCTACTTGAGAGTTAAACAAAACACAAAACGTGTTGAATAAACAACAAACGAACAGCTCTACTGGAGGGATATAAAGGACACACTTTGGAGAGGGAAGAACAAAAAATGAATAACTCTACTCGAGAGATAAACACCACACTAAAGAAGTGGGATAATGTCAAGGAAGAAGTCTATTCGAAATTTAAACAATACACAGAAGGAGTAAGAGTATC
Source organism: Plantago major (assembly GCA_026545765.1). Classification (NCBI taxonomy): domain Eukaryota; kingdom Viridiplantae; phylum Streptophyta; class Magnoliopsida; order Lamiales; family Plantaginaceae; genus Plantago; species Plantago major. Next base: position 197,509 of record JAIFAC010000044.1, read on the forward strand.
ACAAACGAAGAACACTACTTGAGAATTAATAAACACACATATGGATTGAGATAAACAACAAATGTAAAATTCTACTCGTGGGTTAAATAAAACAATAATTGGAGAGAGATAATTACAAACGGAGAAGTCAATTTGAGATTTAAAAAACACACAAGAGGAGTAATAAAATAACGAACGAAGAACTCTACTTGAGAGTTAAACAAAACACAAAAGGTGTTGAATAAACAACAAACGAACAACTCTACTTGAGGGATATAAAGGACACACTTTGGAGAGGGAAGAACAAAAAATGAATAACTCTACTCGAGAGATAAACAACACTCTAAAGGAGTGGGATAATGTCAAGGAAGAAGTCTATTCGAAATTTAAACAATAGACAGAAGGAGTAAGAGTATCACAAACGAAGAACACTACTTGAGAATTAATACACACACATATGGATTGAGATAAACAACAAATGTAAAATTCTACTCGTGGGTTAAATAAAACAATAATGGGAGAGAGATAATTACAAACGTAGAAGTCAATTTGAGATTTAAACAACACACAAGAGGAGTAATAAAATAACGAACGAAGAACTCTACTTGAGAGTTAAACAAAACACAAAAGGTGTTGAATAAACAACAAACGAACAACTCTTATGGAGGGATATAAAACGAATAACTCTACCGGAAGAAGTCTATTCGAAATTTAAACAATATACAGAAGGAGAAAGAGTATCACAAACGAAGAACACTACTTAAGAGTTAAAGAACACATATAAGGAGTGGGATAAACAACAAATGTAAAATTCCACTCGAGACTTAAAAAACACAATAAATGACTGGGATAATTACAAACGGAGAAGGCAATTTGAGATTTAAACAACACACAGGAGGAGTAATAAAATAACGAACGAATAATTCTAGTTGAGAGTTAAACAAAACACAAAAGGTGTTGAATAAACAACAAACGAACAGCTCTACTTGAGAGATATAAAGGACACACTTTGGAGAGGGAAGAACAAAAAATGAATAACTCTACTCGAGAGATAAACAACACACTAAAGGAGTGGGATAATGTCAAGGAAGAAGTCTATTCGAAATTTAAACAATACATGTAGGAGTAAGAGTATCACAAACGAAGAACACTACTTGAGAATTAAAAAACACACATATGGATTGGGATAAACAACAAATGTAAAATTCTACCTGGGTTAAATAAAACAATAATTGGAGAGAGATAATTACAAACGTAGAAGTCAATTTGAGATTTAAACAACACACAAGAGGAGTAATAAAATAACGAACGAAGAACTCTACTTGAGAGTTAAACAAAACACAAAAGGTGTTGAATAAACAACAAACGAACAGCTCTACTTGAGGGATATAAAGGACACACTTTGGAGAGGGAAGAACAAAAAATGAATAACTCTACTCGAGAGATAAACAACACACTAAAGGAGTGGGATAATGTCAAGGAAGAAGTCTATTCGAAATTTAAACAATACACAGAAGGAGTAAGAGTATCACAAACGAAGAACACTACTTGAGAATTAATAAACACACATATGGATTGGGATAAACAACAAATGTAAAATTCTACTCGTGGGTTAAATAAAACAATAATGGGAGAGAGATAATTAAAAACGTAGAAGTCAATTTGAGATTTAAACAACACACAAGAGGAGTAATAAAATAACGAACAAAGAACTCTACTTGAGAGTTAAACAAAACACAAAAGGTGTTGAATAAACAACAAACACAGCTCTACTTGAGAGATATAAAGGACACACTTTGGAGAGTGAAGAACAAAAAAGGACTAACTCTCCTCGAGAGATAAACAACACACTAAAGGAGTGGGATAATGTCAAGGAAGAAGTCTATTCGAAATTTAAACAATACACTGCAGGAGTAAGAGTATCACAAACGAAGAACACTACTTGAGAATTAATAAACACACATATGGATTGGGATAAACAACAAATGTAAAATTCTACTTGGGGGTTAAATAAAACAATAATGGGAGAGAGATAATTACAAACGGAGAAGTCAATTTGAGATTTAAACAACACACAAGATGAGTAATAAAATAACGAACGAAGAACTCTACTTGAGAGTTAAACAAAACACAAAAGGTGTTGAATAAACAACAAACAAACAACTCTACTTGAGAGATATAAAGGACACACTTTGGAGAGGGAAGAAAAAAAAATGTCCAGGAAGAAGTCTTTTCAAATTTAAACAATAGACAGAAGGAGTAAGAGTATCACAAACGAAGAACACTACTTGAGAATTAATACACACACATATGGATTGAGATAAACAACAAATGTAAAATTCTACTCGTGGGTTAAATAAAACAATAATGGGAGAGAGATAATTACAAACGGAGAAGTCAATTTGAGATTTAAACAACACACAGGAGGAGTAATAAAATAACGAACGAAGAACTCTACTTGAGAGTTAAACAAAACACAAAAGGTGTTGAATAAACAACAAACGAACAACTCTACTTGAGAGATATAAAGGACACACTTTGGAGAGGGAAGAACAAAAAATGAATAACTCTACTCGAGAGATAAACAACACACTAAAGGAGTGGGATAATGTCAAGGAAGAAGTCTATTCGAAATTTAAACAATACATGAAGGTAAGAGTATCACAAACGAAGAACACTACTTGAGAATTAATAAACAAACATATGGATTGGGATAAACAACAAATTTAAAATTCTACCGAGTTAAATAAAATAATAATGGGAGAGAGATAATTACAAACGGAGAAGTCAATTTGAGATTTAACCAACACACATGAAGAGTAATAAAATAACGAAGAAGAACTCTACTTGAGAGTTAAACAAAACACAAAAGGTGTTGAATAAACAACAAACTAACAACTCTACTGAGAGATATAAATGACACACTTTGGAGAGGGAAGAACAAAAACGAATAACTCTACTCGAGAGATAAACAACACACTAAAGGAGTGGGATAATGTCAAGGAAGAAGTCTATTCGAAATTTAAACAATACACAGAAGGAGTAAGAGTATCACAAACGAAGAACACTACTTGAGAATTAATAAACACACATATGGATTGGGATAAACAACAAATGTAAAATTCTACTCGTGGGTTAAATAAAACAATAATGGGAGAGAGATAATTACAAACGGAGAAGTCAATTTGAGATTTAAACAACACACAAGAGGAGTAATAAAATAACGAACGAAGAACTCTACTTGAGAGTTAAACAAAACACAAAAGGTGTTGAATAAACAACAAACGAACAACTCTACTTGAGAGATATAAAGGACACACTTTGGAGAGGGAAGAACAAAAAATGAATAACTCTACTCGAGAGATAAACAACACACTAAAGAAGTGGGATAATGTCAAGGAAGAAGTCTATTCGAAATTTAAACAATACATGTATGAGTAAGAGTATCACAAACGAAGAACACTACTTGAGAATTAATAAACACACATATGGATTGGGATAAACAACAAATGTAAAATTCTACTCGTGGGTTAAATAAAACAATAATTGGAGAGAGATAATTACAAACGGAGAAGTCAATTTGAGATTTAAAAAACACACAAGAGGAGTAATAAAATAACGAACGAAGAACTCTACTTGAGAGTTAAACAAAACACAAAACGTGTTGAATAAACAACAAACGAACAGCTCTACTGGAGGGATATAAAGGACACACTTTGGAGAGGGAAGAACAAAAAATGAATAACTCTACTCGAGAGATAAACAACACTCTAAAGGAGTGGGATAATGTCAAGGAAGAAGTCTATTCGAAATTTAAACAATAGACAGAAGGAGTAAGAGTATCACAAACGAAGAACACTACTTGAGAATTAATACACACACATATGGATTGAGATAAACAACAAATGTAAAATTCTACTCGTGGGTTAAATAAAACAATAATGGGAGAGAGATAATTACAAACGTAGAAGTCAATTTGAGATTTAAACAACACACAAGAGGAGTAATAAAATAACGAACGAAGAACTCTACTTGAGAGTTAAACAAAACACAAAAGGTGTTGAATAAACAACAATGTAACAACTCTAATTTATGGATATAAAGGACACACTTTGGAGAGGGAAGAACAAAAAATATAACTCTGAGAGATAAACAACACTCTAAAGGAGTGGGATAATGTCAAGGAAGAAGTCTATTCGAAATTTAAACAATACACAGAAGGATTAAGAGTATCACAAACGAAGAACACTACTTGAGAATTAATAAACACACATATGAATTGGTATAAACAACAAATGGAAAATTCTACTCGGGGGTTAAATAAAACAATAATGGGAGAGAGAAAATTACAAACGGAGAAGTCAATTTGAGATTCAAACAACACACAGGAGGAGTAATAAAATAACGAACGAAGAACTCTAATTCAGAGTTAAACAAAACACAAAAGGTGTTGAATAAACAACAAACGAACAACTCTACGTGAGTGATATAAAGGACACACTTTGGAGAGGGAAGAACAAAAAATGAATAACTCTACTCGAGAGATAAACAACACACTAAAGGAGTGGGATAATGTCAAGGAAGAAGTCTATTCGAAATTTAAACAATACACAGAAGGAGTAAGAGTATCACAAACGAAGAACACTACTTGAGAATTAATAAACACACATATGGATTGGGATAAACAACAAATGTAAAATTCTACTCGTGGGTTAAATAAAACAATAATGGGAGAGAGATAATTACAAACGGAGAAGTCAATTTGAGATTTAAACAACACACAAGAGGAGTAATAAAATAACGAACGAAGAACTCTACTTGAGAGTTAAACAAAACACAAAAGGTGTTGAATAAACAACAAACGAACAACTCTACTTGAGAGATATAAAGGACACACTTTGGAGAGGGAAGAACAAAAAACGAATAACTCTACTCGAGAGATAAACAACACACTAAAGGAGTGGGATAATGTCAAGGAATAAGTCTATATTAAATTTAAACAATACACAGAAGGAGTAAGAGTATCACAAACGAAGAACACTACTTGAGAATTAATAAACACACATATGAATTGGTATAAACAACAAATGTAAAATTCTACCAAGTTAAATAAAACAATAATGGGAGAGAGATAATTACAAACGGAGAAGTCAATTTGAGATTTAAACAACACACAAGAGGAGTAATAAAATAACGAACGAAGAACTCTACTTGAGAGTTAAACAAAACACAAAAGGTGTTGAATAAACAACAAACGAACAACTCTACTTGAGTGATATAAAGGACACACTTTGGAAAGGGAAGAACAAAAAACGAATAACTCTACTCGAGAGATAAACAACACACTAAAGGAGTGGGATAATGTCAAGGAAGAAGTCTATTCGAAATTTAAACAATACACTGAAGGAGTAAGAGTATCACAAACGAAGAACACTACTTGAGAATTAATAAACACACATCTGGATTGGGATAAACAACAAATGTAAAATTCTACTCCTGGGTTAAATAAAACAATAATGTGAGAGAGATAATTACAAACGGAGAAGTCAATTTGAGATTTAAACAACACACAAGAGGAGTAATAAAATAACGAACGAAGAACTCTACTTGAGAGTTAAACAAAACACAAAAGGTGTTGAATAAACAACAAACGAACAACTCTACTTGAGATATATAAAGGACACACTTTGGAAAGGGAAGAACAAAAAACGAATAACTCTACTCGAGAGATAAACAACACACTAAAGGAGTGGGATAATGTCAAGGAAGAAGTCTATTCGAAATTTAAACAATACACTGAAGGAGTAAGAGTATCACAAACGAACAACACTACTTGAGAATTAATCAACACACATATGGATTGGGATAAACAACAAATTAAAATTCTACTCGGGGGTTAAATAAAACAATAATGGGAGAGAGAAAATTACAAACGGAGAAGTCAATTTGAGATTTAAACAACACACAGGAGGAGTAATAAAATAACGAACGAAGAACTCTACTTGAGAGTTAAACAAAACACAAAAGGTGTTGAATAAACAACAAACGAACAACTCTACTTGAGTGATATAAAGGACACACTTTGGAGAGGGAAGAACAAAAAATGAATAACTCTACTCGAGAGATAAACAACACACTAAAGGAGTGGGATAATGTCAAGGAAGAAGTCTATTCGAAATTTAAACAATACACAGAAGGAGTAAGAGTATCACAAACGAAGAACACTACTTGAGAATTAATAAACACACATATGGATTGGGATAAACAACAAATTAAAATTCTACTCGGGGGTTAAATAAAACAATAATGGGAGAGAGATAATTACAAACGGAGAAGTCAATTTGAGATTTAAACAACACACAAGAGGAGTAATAAAATAACGAACGAAGAACTCTACTTGAGAGTTAAACAAAACACAAAAGGTGTTGAATAAACAACAAAAAAAACAGCTCTACTTGAGGGATATAAAGGACACACTTTGGAGAGGGAAGAACAAAAAACGAATAACTTTACTCGAGAGAAAAACAACACACTAAAGGAGTCGGATAATGTCGTGGAAGAAGTCTATTCGAAATTTAAACAATACACAGAAGGAGTAAGAGTATCACAAACGAAGAACACTACTTGAGAGTTAATTAACACACAAATGGATTGGGATAAACAACAAATTAAAATTCTTCTCGGGGGTTAAATAAAACAATAATGGGAGAGAGATAATTACAAACGGAGAAGTCAATTTGAGATTTAAACAACACACAAGAGGAGTAATAAAATAACGAACGAAGAACTCTACTTGAGAGTTAAACAAAACACAAAAGGTGTTGAATAAACAACAAACGAACAACTCTACTTGAGAGATATAAAGGACACACTTTGGAGAGGGAAGAACAAAAAATGAATAACTCTACTCGAGAGATAAACAACACACTAAAGGAGTGGGATAATGTCAAGGAAGAAGTCTATTCGAAATTTAAACAATACACAGAAGGAGTAAGAGTATCACAAACGAAGAACACTACTTGAGAATTAATAAACACACATATGGATTGGGATAAACAACAAATGTAAAATTCTACCAGGTTAAATAAAACAATAATGGGAGAGAGATAATTACAAACGGAGAAGTCAATTTGAGATTTAAACAACACACAAGAGGAGTAATAAAATAACGAACGAAGAACTCTACTTGAGAGTTAAACAAAACACAAAAGGTGTTGAATAAACAACAAACGAACAACTCTACTTGAGAGATATAAAGGACACACTTTGGAGAGGGAAGAACAAAAATGAATAACTCTACTCGAGATAAACAACACACACTAAAGGAGTGGGATAATGTCAAGGAAGAAGTCTATTCAAATTTAAACAATACATGTAGGAGTAATAGTATCACAAACGAAGAACACTACTTGAGAATTAATAAACACACATATGGATTGGGATAAACAACAAATGTAAAATTCTACCAAGTTAAATAAAACAATAATGGGAGAGAGATAATTACAAACGGAGAAGTCAATTTGAGATTTAAACAACACACAAGAGGAGTAATAACATAACGAACGAAGAACTCTACTTGAGAGTTAAACAAATCACAAAAGGTGTTGAATAAACTACAAACGAACAACTCTACTTGAGAGATATCAATGACACACTTTGGAGAGGGAAGAACAAAAAATGAATAACTCTACTCGAGAGATAAACAACACACTAAAGGAGTGGGATAATGTCAAGGAAGAAGTCTATTCAAATTTAAACAATACATGTATGAGTAAGAGTATCACAAACGAAGAACACTACTTGAGAATTAATAAACACACATATGGATTGGGATAAACAACAAATGTAAAATTCTACCAAGTTAAATAAAACAATAATGGGAGAGAGATAATTACAAACGGAGAAGTCAATTTGAGATTTAAAAAACACACAAGAGGAGTAATAAAATAACGAACGAAGAACTCTACTTGAGAGTTAAACAAAACACAAAACATGTTGAATAAACAACAAATGAACAGCTCTACTGGAGGGATATAAAGGACACACTTTGGAGAGGGAAGAACAAAAAATGAATAACTCTACTCGAGAGATAAACAACACACTAAAGGAGTGGGATAATGTCAAGGAAGAAGTCTATTCGAAATTTAAACAATACACTGAAGGAGTAAGAGTATCACAAACGAAGAACACTACTTGAGAATTAATCAACACACATATGGATTGGGATAAACAACAAATTAAAATTCTACTCGGGGGATAAATAAAACAATAATGGGAGAGAGATAATTACAAACGGAGAAGTCAATTTGAGATTTAAACAACACACAGGAGGAGTAATAAAATAACGAACGAAGAACTCTACTTGAGAGTTAAACAAAACACAAAAGGTGTTGAATAAACAACAAACGAACAACTCTACTTGAGTGATATAAAGGACACACTTTGGAGAGGGAAGAACAAAAAACGAATAACTCTACTCGAGAGATAAACAACACACTAAAGGAGTGGGATAATGTCAAGGAAGAAGTCTATTCGAAATTTAAACAATACACTGAAGGAGTAAGAGTATCACAAACGAAGAACACTACTTGAGAATTAATAAACACACATCTGGATTGGGATAAACAACAAATGTAAAATTCTACTCCTGGGTTAAATAAAACAATAATGGGAGAGAGATAATTACAAACGGAGAAGTCAATTTGAGATTTAAACAACTCACAGGAGGAGTAATAAAATAACGAACGAAGAACTCTACTTGAGAGTTAAACAAAACACAAAAGGTGTTGAATAAACAACAAACGAACAACTCTACTGAGAGATATAAAGGACACACTTTGGAGAGGGAAGAACAAAAATGAATAACTCTACTGAGAGATAAACAACACACTAAAGGAGTGGGATAATGTCAAGGAAGAAGTCTATTCAAATTTAAACAATACATGTAAGGAGTAAGAGTATCACAAACGAAGAACACTACTTGAGAATTAATAAACACACATATGGATTGGGATAAACAACAAATGTAAAATTTACCAAGTTAAATAAAACAATAATGGGAGAGAGATAATTACAAACGAGAAGTCAATTTGAGATTTAAACAACACAAGAGGAGTAATAAATAATCTAAGAACTCTACTTGAGAGTTAAACAAAACACAAAAGGTGTTGAATAAACAACAAACTAACAACTCTACTGAGAGATATAAAGGACACACTTTGGAGAGGGAAGAACAAAATGAATAACTCTACTGAGAGATAAACAACACACTAAAGGAGTGGGATAATGTCAAGGAAGAAGTCTATTCAAATTTAAACAATACATGTATGAGTAAGAGTATCACAAACGAAGAACACTACTTGAGAATTAAGAAACACACATATGGATTTGGATAAACAACAAATTTAAAATTCTACCAAGTTAAATAAAACAATAATGGAGAGAGATAATTACAAACGGAGAAGTCAATTTGAGATTTAAACAACACAAGAGGAGTAATAAAATAACGAACGAAGAACTCTACTTGAGAGTTAAACAAAACACAAAAGGTGTTGAATAAACAACAAACTAACAACTCTACTTGAGAGATATAAAGGACACACTTTGGAGAGGGAAGAACAAAAACTAATAACTCTACTCGAGAGATAAACAACACACTAAAGGAGTGGGATAATGTCAAGGAAGAAGTCTATTCAAATTTAAACAATACATGTAGGAGTAAGAGTATCACAAACGAAGAACACTACTTGAGAATTAGTAAAAACACATATGGATTGGGATAAACAACAAATGTAAAATTCTACCAAGTTAAATAAAACAATAATGGAGAGAGATAATTACAAACGAGAAGTCAATTTGAGATTTAAACAACACACAAGAGGAGTAATAAAATAACGAACGAAGAACTCTACTTGAGAGTTAAACAAAACACAAAAGGTGTTGAATAAACAACAAAACTAACAACTCTACTGAGAGATATAAAGGACACACTTTGGGAGGGAAGAACAAAAAAAATAAACTACTACGAGAGATAAACAACACACTAAAGGAGGGGATAATGTCAAGGAAGAAGTCTATTCAAATTTAAACAATACATGTAAGGAGTAAGAGTATCACAAACGAAGAACACTACTTGAGAATTAATAAACACACATATGGATTGGAATAAACAACAAATTTAAAATTCTACCAAGGTTAAATAAAACAATAATGGGAGAGAGATAATTACAAACGGAGAAGTCAATTTGAGATTTAAACAACATGTGAGGAGTAATAAAATAACGAACGAAGAACTCTACTTGAGAGTTAAACAAAACACAAAAGGTGTTGAATAAACAACAAACTAACAACTCTACTGAGAGATATAAAGGACACACTTTGGAGAGGGAAGAACAAAAACTAATAACTCTACTGAGAGATAAACAACACACTAAAGGAGGGATAATGTCAAGGAAGAAGTCTATTCAAATTTAAACAATACATGTATGAGTAAGAGTATCACAAACGAAGAACACTACTTGAGAATTAATAAACACACATATGGATTGGGATAAACAACAAATGTAAAATTCTACCAAGGTTAAATAAAACAATAATGGGAGAGAGATAATTACAAACGAGAAGTCAATTGGAGATTTAAACAACACACAAGAGGAGTAATAAAATAACGAACGAAGAACTCTACTTGAGAGTTAAACAAAACACAAAAGGTGTTGAATAAACAACAAACTAACAACTCTACTTGAGAGATATAAAGGACACACTTTGGAGAGGGAAGAACAAAACTAATAACTCTACTCGAGAGATAAACAACACACTAAAGGAGTGGGATAATGTCAAGGAAGAAGTCTATTCAAATTTAAACAATACATGTATGAGTAATAGTATCACAAACGAAGAACACTACTTGAGAATTAATAAACACACATATGGATTGGGATAAACAACAAATGTAAAATTTACCAAGGGTTAAATAAAACAATAATGGGAGAGAGATAATTACAAACGAGAAGTCAATTTTAGATTTAAACAAACACAAGAGGAGTAATAAAATAACGAACGAAGAACTCTACTTGAGAGTTAAACAAAACACAAAAGGAGTTGAATAAACAACAAACTAACAACTCTACTGAGAGATATAAAGGACACACTTTGGAGAGGGAAGAACAAAAATGAATAACTCTACTCGAGAGATAAACAACACACTAAAGGAGTGGGATAATGTCAAGGAAGAAGTCTATTCAAATTTAAACAATACATGTAGGAGTAATAGTATCACAAACGAAGAACACTACTTGAGAATTAATAAACACACATATGGATTGGGATAAACAACAAATGTAAAATTCTACCAAGTTAAATAAAACAATAATGGGAGAGAGATAATTACAAACGGAGAAGTCAATTTGAGATTTAAACAACACAAATGAGGAGTAACAAAATAACGAACGAAGAACTCTACTTGAGAGTTAAACAAAACACAAAAGGTGTTGAATAAACAACAAACGTAACAACTCTACTTGAGAGATATAAAGGACACACTTTGGAGAGGGAAGAACAAAAAATATAAACTCTACTAGAGATAAACAACACACTAAAGGAGTGGGATAATGTCAAGGAAGAAGTCTATTCAAATTTAAACAATACATGTATGAGTAAGAGTATCACAAACGAAGAACACTACTGAGAATTAATAAACACACATATGGATTGGGATAAACAACAAATGTAAAATTCTACCAAGGTTAATAAATAAACAATAATGGGAGAGAGATAATTACAAACGAGAAGTCAATTTGAGATTTAAACAACACAAGAGGAGTAATAAAATAACGAACGAAGAACTCTACTTGAGAGTTAAACAAAACACAAAAGGTGTTGAATAAACAACAAACGAACAGCTCTACTTGAGAGATATAAAGGACACACTTTGGAGAGGGAAGAACAAAAAATGAATAACTCTACTCGAGAGATAAACAACACACTAAAGGAGTGGGATAATGTCAAGGAAGAAGTCAATTCGAAATTTAAACAATACATGTAAGGAGTAAGAGTATCACAAACGAAGAACACTACTTGAGAATTAATAAACACACATATGGATTGGGATAAACAACAAATGTAAAATTCTACTGGGTTAAATAAAACAATAATGGGAGAGAGATAATTACAAACGAGAAGTCAATTAGAGTTTTAAACAACACAAGAGGAGTAATAAAATAACGAACGAAGAACTCTACTTGAGAGTTAAACAAAACACAAAATGTGTTGAATAAACAACAAACGAACAACTCTACTTGAGGGATATAAAGGACACACTTTTGTGAGGGAAGAACAAAAAACAAATAACTCTACTCGAGAGATAAACAACACACCAAAGGAGTGGGATAATGTCGAGGAAGAAGTCTATTCGAAATTTAAACAATACATGTAAGGAGTAAGAGTATCACAAACGAAGAACACTACTTGAGAATTAATAAACACACATATGGATTGGGATAAACAACAAATGTAAAATTCTACCAGGTTAAATAAAACAATAATGGGAGAGAGATAATTACAAACGAGAAGTCAATTTGAGATTTAAACAACACAAGAGGAGTAATAAAATAACGAACCAAGAACTCTACTTGAGAGTTAAACAAAACACAAAAGGTGTTGAATAAACAACAAACTAACAACTCTACTTGAGAGATATAAAGGACACACTTTGGAGAGGGAAGAACAAAACTAATAACTCTACTGAGAGATAAACAACACACTAAAGGAGTGGGATAATGTCAAGGAAGAAGTCTATTCAAATTTAAACAATACATGTATGAGTAAGAGTATCACAAACGAAGAACACTACTTGAGAATTAATAAACACACATATGGATTGGGATAAACAACAAATGTAAAATTCTACCAAGTTAAATAAAACAATAATGGGAGAGAGATAATTACAAACGAGAAGTCAATTTGAGATTTAAACAACACACAAGAGGAGTAATAAAATAACGAACGAAGAACTCTACTTGAGAGTTAAACAAAACACAAAAGGTGTTGAATAAACAACAAACGTACAACTCTACTTGAGAGATATAAAGGACACACTTTGGAGAGGGAAGAACAAAAATGAATAACTCTACTGAGAGATAAACAACACACTAAAGGAGTGGGATAATGTCAAGGAAGAAGTCTATTCAAATTTAAACAATACATGTAGGAGTAAGAGTATCACAAACGAAGAACACTACTGAGAATTAATAAACACACATATGGATTGGGATAAACAACAAATGTAAAATTTACCGGGTTAAATAAAACAATAATAGGAGAGAGATAATTACAAACGGAGAAGTCAATTTGAGATTTAAACAACACACAAGAGGAGTAATAAAATAACGAACGAAGAACTCTACTTGAGAGTTAAACAAAACACAAAAGGTGTTGAATAAACAACAAACGTAACAATCTACTTGAGAGATATAAACGACACACTTTGGAGAGGGAAGAACAAAAAAAGAATAACTCTACTAGAGAGATAAACAACACACTAAAGGAGTGGGATAATGTCAAGGAAGAAGTCTATTCGAAATTTAAACAATACATGTATGAGTAAGAGTATCACAAACGAAGAACACTACTTGAGAATTAATAAACACACATATGGATTGGGATAAACAACAAATGTAAAATTCTACCAAGTTAAATAAAACAATAATGGGAGAGAGATAATCACAAACGGAGAAGTCAATTTGAGATTTAAACAAGACATTTGAGGAGTAATAAAATAACGAACGAAGAACTCTACTTGAGAGTTAAACAAAACACAAAATGTGTTGAATAAACAACAAACTAACAACTCTACTGAGAGATATAAAGGACACACTTTGGAGAGGGAAGAACAAAACTAATAACTCTACTGAGAGATAAACAACACACTAAAGGAGTGGGATAATGTCAAGGAAGAAGTCTATTCAAATTTAAACAATACATGTATGAGTAAGAGTATCACAAACGAAGAACACTACTTGAGAATTAATAAACACACATGGATTGGGATAAACAACAAATGTAAAATTTACCAAGTTAAATAAAACAATAATGGGAGAGAGATAAATACAGACGGAGAAGTCAATTTGTGATTTAAACAACACACAAGAGGAGTAATAAAATAACGAACGAAGAACTCTACTTGAGAGTTAAACAAAACACAAAAGGTGTTGAATAAACAACAAACGAACAACTCTACTTGAGAGATATAAAGGACACACTTTGGAGAGGGAAGAACAAAAAACGAATAACTGTACTCGAGAGATAAACAACACACTAAAGGAGTGGGATAATGTCAAGGAAGAAGTCTATTCGAAATTTAAACAATACACAGAAGGAGTAAGAGTATCACAAACGAAGAACACTACTTGAGAATTAATAAACACACATATGGATTGGGATAAACAACAAATGTAAAATTCTACTCGTGGGTTAAATAAAACAATAATGGGAGAGAGATAAATACAGACGGAGAAGTCAATTTGTGATTTAAACAACACACAAGAGGAGTAATAAAATAACGAACGAAGAACTCTACTTGAGAGTTAAACAAAACACAAAAGGTGTTGAATAAACAACAAACGAACAACTCTACTTGAGAGATATAAAGGACACACTTTGGAGAGGGAAGAAGAAAAAATGAATAACTGTACTCGAGAGAGAAACAACACACTAAAGGAGTGGGATAATGTCAAGGAAGAAGTCTATTCGAAATTTAAACAATACGCAGAAGGATTAAGAGTATCACAAACGAAGAACACTACTTGAGAATTAATAAACACACATATGGATTGGCATAAACAACAAATGTAAAATACTACTCGTGGGTTAAATAAAACAATAATGGGAGAGAGAAAATTACAAACGGAGAAGTCAATATGAGATTAAACAACCCACAGGAGGAGTAATAAAATAACGAACGAAGAACTCTACTTGAGAGTTAAACAAAACACAAAAGGTGTTGAATAAACAACAAACGAACAACTCTACTTGACAGATATAAAGGACACACTTTGGAGAGGGAAGAACAAAAAACGAATAACTGTACTCGAGAGATGAACAACACACTAAAGGAGTGGGATAATGTCAAGGAAGAAATCTATTCGAAATTTAAACAATACACAGAAGGAGTAAGAGTATCACAAACGAAGAACACTACTTGAGAATTAATAAACACACATATGGATTGGGATAAACAACAAATTTAAAATTCTACCAAGTTAAATAAAACAATAATGGGAGAGAGATAATTACAAACGAGAAGTCAATTTGAGATTTAAACAACACAAGAGGAGTAATAAAATAACGAACGAAGAACTCTACTTGAGAGTTAAACAAAACACAAAAGGTGTTGAATAAACAACAAACTAACAACTCTACTGAGAGATATAAAGGACACACTTTGGAGAGGGAAGAACAAAAATGAATAACTCTACTGAGAGATAAACAACACACTAAAGGAGTGGATAATGTCAAGGAAGAAGTCTATTCAAATTTAAACAATACATGTAGGAGTAAGAGTATCACAAACGAAGAACACTACTGAGAATTAATAAACACACATGGATTGGGATAAACAACAAATGTAAAATTTACCAAGTTAAATAAAACAATAATGGGAGAGAGATAATTACAAACGGAGAAGTTAATTTGAGATTTAAACAACACACAAGAGGAGTAATAAAATAACGAACGAAGAACTCTACTTGAGAGTTAAACAAAACACAAAAGGTGTTGAATAAACAACCAACGAACAACTCTACTTGAGGGATATAAAGGACACACTTTGGAGAGGGAAGAACAAAAACTAATAACTCTACTGAGAGATAAACAACACACTAAAGGAGTGGGATAATGTCAAGGAAGAAGTCTATTCAAATTTAAACAATACATGTATGAGTAAGAGTATCACAAACGAAGAACACTACTTGAGAATTAATAAACACACATATGAATTGGGATAAACAACAAATGTAAAATTTACCAAGTTAAATAAAACAATAATGGGAGGCAGATAATTACAAACGTAGAAGTCAATTTGAGATTTAAACAACACAAACGAGGAGTAATAAAATAAAGAACGAAGAACTCTACTTGAGAGTTAAACAAAACACAAAAGGTATTGAATAAACAACAAACTAACAACTCTACTGAGAGATATAAAGGACACACTTGGAGAGGGAAGAACAAAAAATGAATAACTCTACTCGAGAGATAAACAACACACTAAAGGAGGGATAATGTCAAGGAAGAAGTCTATTCAAATTTAAACAATACATGTAGGAGTGAGAGTATCACAAACGAAGAACACTACTTGAGAATTAATAAACACACATATGAATTGGGATAAACAACAAATGTAAAATTCTACCAAGTTAAATAAAACAATAATGGGAGAGAGATAATTACAAACGGAGAAGTCAATTTGAGATTTAAACAACACACATGAGGAGTAATAAAATAACGAACGAAGAACTCTACTTGAGAGTTAAACAAAACACAAAAGGTGTTGAATAAACAACAAACGAACAACTCTACTGAGAGATATAAAGGACACACTTTGGAGAGGGAAGAACAAAACGAATAACTCTACTCGAGAGATAAACAACACACTAAAGGAGTGGGATAATGTCAAGGAAGAAGTCTATTCGAAATTTAAACAATACACAGAAGGATTAAGAGTATCACAAACGAAGAACACTACTTGAGAATTAATAAACACACATATGGATTGGTATAAACAACAAATAAAAAATACTAATCCCAAGTTAAATAAAACAATAATTGGACAGACATAATTAAAAACATATAAGTAAAATTTAGATTTAAACAAAACACAAGAGGAGTAATAAAATAACGAACGAAGAACTATACTTGAGAGTTAAACAAAACACAAAAGGTGTTGAATAAACAACAAACTAACAACTCTACTGAGAGATATAAAGGACACACTTTGGAGAGGGAAGAACAAAAAATAATAACTCTACTCCAGAGATAAACAACACACTAAAGGAGTGGGATAATGTCAAGGAAGAAGTCTATTCAAATTTAAACAATACATGTATGAGTAAGAGTATCACAAACGAAGAACACTACTTGAGAATTAATAAACACACATGGATTGGGATAAACAACAAATGTAAAATTCTACCAAGGGTTAAATAAAACAATAATGGGAGAGAGATAATTACAAACGAGAAGTCAATTTGAGATTTAAACAACACACAAGAGGAGTAATAAAATAACGAACGAAGAACTCTACTTGAGAGTTAAACAAAACACAAAAGGTGTTGAATAAACAACAAACTAACAACTCTACTGAGAGATATAAAGGACACACTTTGGAGAGGGAAGAACAAAAAACTAATAACTGTACTCGAGAGATAAACAACACACTAAAGGAGTGGGATAATGTCAAGGAAGAAGTCTATTCAAATTTAAACAATACATGTAGGAGTAAGAGTATCACAAACGAAGAACACTACTTGAGAATTAATAAACACACATATGGATTGGGATAAACAACAAATGTAAAATTCTACCAAGTTAAATAAAACAATAATGGGAGAGAGATAATTACAAAACGAGAAGTCAATTTGAGATTTAAACAACACACAAGAGGAGTAATAAAATAACGAACGAAGAACTCTACTGAGAGTTAAACAAAACACAAAAGGTGTTGAATAAACTACAAACTAACAACTCTACTTGAGAGATATCAATGACACACTTTGGAGAGGGAAGAACAAAAACTAATAACTCTACTGAGAGATAAACAACACACTAAAGGAGTGGGATAATGTCAAGGAAGAAGTCTATTCAAATTTAAACAATACATGTATGAGTAAGAGTATCACAAACGAAGAACACTACTTGAGAATTAATAAACACACATATGGATTGGATAAACAACAAATGTAAAATTCTACCAAGTTAAATAAAACAATAATGGGAGAGAGATAATTACAAACGGAGAAGTCAATTTGAGATTTAAACAACTCACAGGAGGAGTAATAAAATAACGAACGAAGAACTCTACTTGAGAGTTAAACAAAACACAAAAGGTGTTGAATAAACAACAAACGAACAACTCTACTTGAGAGATATAAAGGACACACTTTGGAGAGGGAAGAACAAAAAATGAATAACTCTACTCGAGAGATAAACAACACACTAAAGGAGTGGGATAATGTCAAGGAAGAAGTCTATTCGAAATTTAAACAATACACAGAAGGATTAAGAGTATCACAAACGAAGAACACTACTTGAGAATTAATAAACACACATCTGGATTGGGATAAACAACAAATGTAAAATTCTACTCCTGGGTTAAATAAAACAATAATGGGAGAGAGATAATTACAAACGGAGAAGTCAATTTGAGATTTAAACAACACACAAAAGGAGTAATAAAATAACGAACGAAGAACTCTACTTGAGAGTTAAACAAAACACAAAAGGTGTTGAATAAACAAAAAACGAACAGCTCTACTGGAGGGATATAAAGGACACACTTTGGAGAGGGAAGAACAAAAAATGAATAACTCTACTCGAGAGATAAACAACACACTAAAGGAGTGGGATAATGTCAAGGAAGAAGTCTATTCAAATTTAAACAATACATGTAAGGAGTAAGAGTATCACAAACGAAGAACACTACTTGAGAATTAATAAACACACATATGGATTGGGATAAACAACAAATGTAAAATTTACCAAGTTAAATAAAACAATACTGGGAGAGACATAATTACAAACGGAGAAGTCAATTTGAGATTTAAACAACACACAAGAGCAGTAATAAAATAATGAACGAAGAACTCTACTTGGGAGTTAAACAAAACACAAAAGGTGTAGAATAAACAACAAACAAACAACTCTACTTGAGAGATATAAAGGACACACTTTGGAGAGGGAAGAACAAAAACTAATAACTCTACTGAGAGATAAACAACACACTAAAGGAGTGGGATAATGTCAAGGAAGAAGTCTATTCAAATTTAAACAATACATGTAAGGAGTAAGAGTATCACAAACGAAGAACACTACTGAGAATTAATAAACACACATGGATTGGGATAAACAACAAATGTAAAATTTACCAAGTTAAATAAAACAATACTGGGAGAGAGATAATTACAAACGGAGAAGTCAATTTGAGATTTAAACAACACACAAGAGGAGTAATAAAATGATGAACGAAGAACTCAACTTGAGAGTTAAACAAAACATAAAAGGTGTAGAATAAACAACAAACGAACAACTCTACTTGAGAGATATAAAGGACACACTTTGGAGAGGGAAGAACAAAAAACGAATAAATGTACTCGAGAGATAAACAACACAATAAAGGAGTGGGATAATGTCAAGGAAGAAGTCTATTCGAAATTTAAACAATACACAGAAGGAGTAAGAGTATCATAAACGAAGAACACTACTTGAGAATTAATAAACACACATATGGATTGGGATAAACAACAAATGTAAAATTTACCAAGTTAAATATAACAATAATGGGAGAGAGATAATTACAAACGGAGAAGGCAATTTGAGATTTAAACAACACACAGGAGGAGTAATAAAATAACGAACGAATAATTCTAGTTGAGAGTTAAACAAAACACAAAAGGTGTTGAATAAACAACAAACGAACAGCTCTACTTGAGAGATATAAAGGACACACTTTGGAGAGGGAAGAACAAAAAATGAATAACTCTACTCGAGAGATAAACAACACACTAAAGAAGTGGGATAATGTCAAGGAAGAAGTCTATTCGAAATTTAAACAATACACAGAAGGAGTAAGAGTAACAAAAACGAAGAACACTACTTGAGAATTAATAAACACACATATGGATTGAGATAAACAACAAATGTAAAATTCTACTCGTGGGTTAAATAAAACAATAATTGGAGAGAGATAATTACAAACGGAGAAGCCAATTTGAGATTTAAAAAACACACAAGAGGAGTAATAAAATAACAAACGAAGAACTCTACTTGAGAGTTAAACAAAACACAAAACGTGTTGAATAAACAACAAACGAACAGCTCTACTGGAGGGATATAAAGGACACACTTTGGAGAGGGAAGAACAAAAAATGAATAACTCTACTCGAGAGATAAACAACACTCTAAAGGAGTGGGATAATGTCAAGGAAGAAGTCTATTCGAAATTTAAACAATACATGTAGGAGTAAGAGTATCACAAACGAAGAACACTACTTGAGAATTAATAAACACACATATGGATTGGGATAAACAACAAATGTAAAATTCTACTGGGTTAAATAAAACAATAATGGGAGAGAGATAATTTCAAACGGAGAAGTCAATTTGAGATTTAAACAACACAGGAGGAGTAATAAAATAACGAACGTAAGAACTCTACTTGAGAGTTAAACAAAACACAAAAGGTGTTGAATAAACAACAAACGTAACAACTCTACTGAGAGATATAAAGGACACACTTTGGAGAGGGAAGAACAAAAAACGAATAACTCTACTCGAGAGATAAACAACACACTAAAGGAGTGGGATAATGTCAAGGAAGAAGTCTATTCGAAATTTAAACAATACACAGAAGGAGTAAGAGTATCACAAACGAAGAACACTACTTGAGAATTAATCAACGCACATATGGAGTGGGATAAACAACATATGTAAAATTTACCAAGTTAAATAAAACAATAATGGGAGAGATAATTAAAAACGGTTAATTAATTTTGATATTTAAAAAACACACAAGTGTATTAATAAAATAACGAACGAATAACTATACTTTATATTTAAAAAAAACACAAAAGGTGTTGAATAAACAACAAACGAACAACTCTACTTGAGAGATATAAAGGACACACTTTGGAGAGGGAAGAACAAAAAATGAATAACTCTACTCGAGAGATAAACAACACACTAAAGGAGTGGGATAATGTCAAGGAAGAAGTCTATTCGAAATTTAAACAATACATGTATGAGTAAGAGTATCACAAACGAAGAACACTACTTGAGAATTAATAAACACACATATGGATTGGCATAAACAACAAATGTAAAATTTACCAAGGTTAAATAAAACAATAATGGGAGAGAGATAATTACAAACGGAGAAGTCAATTTGAGATTTAAACAACACACAAGAGGAGTAATAAAATAACGAACACAGAACTCTACTTGAGAGTTAAACAAAACACAAAAGGTGTTGAATAAACAACAAACGAACAACTCTACTTGAGGGATATAAAGGACACACTTTCGTGAGGGAAGAACAAAAAACAAATAACTCTACTCGAGAGATAAACAACACACTAAAGGAGTGGGATAATGTCAAGGAAGAAGTCTATTCAAATTTAAACAATACATGTAAGGAGTAAGAGTATCACAAACGAAGAACACTACTTGAGAATTAATAAACACACATATGGATTGGGATAAACAACAAATGTAAAATTCTACCAAGTTAAATAAAACAATAATGGGAGAGAGATAATTACAAACGGAGAAGTCGATTTGAGATTTAAACAACACAAGAGGAGTAATAAAATAACGAACGAAGAACTCTATTTGAGAGTTAAACAAAACACAAAACGTGTTGAATAAACAACAAACTAACAACTCTACTTGAGAGATATAAAGGACACACTTTGGAGAGGGAAGAACAAAACTAATAACTCTAATCGAGAGATAAACAACACACTAAGGGAGTGGGATAATGTCAAGGAAGAAGTCTATTCAAATTTAAACAATACATGTATGAGTAATAGTATCACAAACGAAGAACACTACTTGAGAATTAATAAACACACATATGGATTGCGATAAACAACAAATGTAAAATTTACCAAGTTAAATAAAACAATAATGGGAGAGAGATAATTACAAACGAGAAGTCAATTTGAGATTTAAACAACACAAGAGGAGTAATAAAATAACGAACTAAGAACTCTACTTGAGAGTTAAACAAAACACAAAAGGTGTTGAATAAACAACAAACTAACAACTCTACTTGAGATATAAAGGACACACTTTGGAGAGGGAAGAACAAAAACTAATAACTGTACTCGAGAGATAAACAACACAGTAAAGGAGTGGGATAATGTCAAGGAAGAAGTCTATTCGAAATTTAAACAATACACAGAAGGAGTAAGAGTATCACAAACGAAGAATACAACTTGAGAATTAATAAACACATATGGATTGGATAAACAACAAATGTAAAATTCTACCAAGTTAAATAAAACAAAAATGGGAGAGAGATAATTACAAACGGAGAAGGCAATTTGAGATTTAAACAACACACAAGAGGAGTAATAAAATAACTAACGAAGAACTCTACTTGAGAGTTAAACAAAACACAAAAGGTGTTGAATAAACAACAAACGAACAACTCTACTGAGAGATATAAAGGACACACTTTGGAGAGGGAAGAACAAAAATGAATAACTCTACCGAGAGATAAACAACACACTAAAGGAGTGGGATAATGTCAAGGAAGAAGTCTATTCAAATTTAAACAATACATGTAGGAGTAAGAGTATCACAAACGAAGAACACTACTTGAGAATTAATAAACACACATATGGATTGGGATAAACAACAAATGTAAAATTCTACCAAGTTAAATAAAACAATAATGGGAGAGAGATAATTACAAACGAGAAGTCAATTTGAGATTTAAACAACACAAGAGGAGTAATAAAATAACGAACGTAAGAACTCTACTTGAGAGTTAAACAAAACACAAAAGGTGTTGAATAAACAACAAACTAACAACTCTACTTGAGAGATATAAAGGACACACTTTGGAGAGGGAAGAACAAAAACTAATAACTCTACTCAGAGATAAACAACACACTAAAGGAGTGGGATAATGTCAAGGAAGAAGTCTATTCAAATTTAAACAATACATGTAGGAGTAAGAGTATCACAAACGAAGAACACTACTTGAGAATTAATAAACACATATGGATTGGGATAAACAACAAATGTAAAATTCTACCAAGTTAAATAAAACAATAATGGGAGAGAGATAATTACAAACGGAGAAGTCAATTTGAGATTTAAACAAAACACAAGAGGAGTAATAAAATAACGAATCAAGAACTCTACTTGAGAGTTAAACAAAACACAAAAGGTGTTGAATAAACAACAAACTAACAACTCTACTTGAGATATATAAAGGACACACTTTGGAAAGGGAAGAACAAAAACTAATAACTCTACTCGAGAGATAAACAACACACTAAAGGAGTGGGATAATGTCAAGGAAGAAGTCTATTCAAATTTAAACAATACATGTAAGGAGTAAGAGTATCACAAACGAAGAACACTACTTGAGAATTAATAAACACATATGGATTGGGATAAACAACAAATGTAAAATTCTACCAAGTTAAATAAAACAATAATGGGAGAGAGATAAATACACACGGAGAAGTCAATTTGTGATTTAAACAAAACACAAGAGGAGTAATAAAATAACGAACGAAGAACTCTACTTGAGAGTTAAACAAAACACAAAAGGTGTTGAATGAACAACAAACGAACAACTCTACTTGAGAGATATAAAGGACCCACTTTGGAGAGGGAAGAACAAAAACTAATAACTCTACTCGAGAGATAAACAACACACTAAAGGAGGGATAATGTCAAGGAAGAAGTCTATTCAAATTTAAACAATACATGTATGAGTAAGAGTATCACAAACGAAGAACACTACTTGAGAATTAATAAACACACATGGATTGGGATAAACAACAAATGTAAAATTCTACCAAGTTAAATAAAACAATAATGGGAGAGAGATAATTACAAACGGAGAAGTCAATTTGAGATTTAAACAAAACACATGAGGAGTAATAAAATAACGAACGAAGAACTCTACTTGAGAGTTAAACAAAACACAAAAGGTATTGAATAAACAACAAACGAACAACTCTACTTGAGAGATATAAAGGACACACTTTGGAGAGGGAAGAACAAAAACTAATAACTCTACTGAGAGATAAACAACACACTAAAGGAGTGGGATAATGTCAAGGAAGAAGTCTATTCAAATTTAAACAATACATGTAGGAGTAAGAGTATCACAAACGAAGAACACTACTTGAGAATTAATAAACACATATGGATTGGGATAAACAACAAATGTAAAATTTACCAAGTTAAATAAAACAATAATGGGAGAGAGATAATTACAAACGAGAAGTCAATTTGAGATTTAAACAACACACAGAGGAGTAATAAAATAACGAATTAAGAACTCTACTTGAGAGTTAAACAAAACACAAAAGGTGTTGAATAAACAACAAACGAACAACTCTACTTGAGAGATATAAAGGACACACTTTGGAGAGGGAAGAACAAAAAACGAATAACTCTACTCGAGAGATAAACAACACACTAAAGGAGTGGGATAATGTCAAGGAAGAAGTCTATTCGAAATTTAAACAATACATGTATGAGTAAGAGTATCACAAACGAAGAACACTACTGAGAATTAATAAACACACATATGGATTGGGATAAACAACAAATGTAAAATTCTACCAAGTTAAATAAAACAATACTGGGAGAGAGATAATTACAAACGGAGAAGTCAATTTGAGATTTAAACAACACACAAGAGGAGTAATAAAATAATGAACGAAGAACTCTACTTGAGAGTTAAACAAAACACAAAAGGTGTAGAATAAACAACAAACGAACAACTCTACTTGAGAGATATAAAGGACACACTTTGGAGAGGGAAGAACAAAAAATGAAAATAACTCTACTCGAGAGATAAACAACACACTAAAGGAGTGGGATAATGTCAAGGAAGAAGTCTATTCGAAATTTAAACAATACACAGAAGGAGTAAGAGTATCACAAACGAAGAACACTACTTGAGAATTAATCAACGCACATATGGATTGGGATAAACAACAAATGTAAAATTCTACTCGTGCGTTAAATAAAACAATAATGGGAGAGAGATAATTACAAACGGAGAAGTCAATTTGAGATTTAAACAACACACAAGAGGAGTAATAAAATAACGAACGAAGAACTCTACTTGAGAGTTAAACAAAACGCAAAAGGAGTTGAATAAACAACAAACGAACAACTCTACTTGAGAGATATAACCGACACACTTTGGAGAGGGAAGAACAACAAACGAATAACTCTACTGAGAGATAAACAACACACTAAAGGAGGGATAATGTCAAGGAAGAAGTCTATTCAAATTTAAACAATACATGTAAGGAATAAGAGTATCACAAACGAAGAACACAACTTGAGAATTAATAAACACACATATGGATTGGGATAAACAACAAATGTAAAATTCTACCAAGTTAAATAAAACTATAATGGGAGAGAGATAATTACAAACGGAGAACTCAATTTGAGATTTAAACAACACACAAGAGGAGTAATAAAATAACGAACGAAGAACTCTACCTGAGAGTTAAACGAAACACAAAAGGTGTTCAATAAACAACAAACTAACAAATCTACTTGAGAGATATAAAGGACACACTTTGGAGAGGGAAGAACAAAAACTAATAACTCTACCAGAGATAAACAACAGACTAAAGGAGTGGGATAATGTCAAGGAAGAAGTCTATTCAAATTTAAACAATACATGTATGAGTAAGAGTATCACAAACGAAGAACACTACTTGAGAATTAATAAACACACATATGGATTGGCATAAACAACAAATGTAAAATTCTACCAAGGTTAAATAAAACAATAATGGGAGAGAGATAATTACAAATGGAGAAAACAATTTGAGATTTAAACAACACACAGGAGGATTAATAAAATAACGAATGAAGAACTCTACTTGAGAGTTAAACAAAACACAAAAGGAGTTGAATAAACAACAAACAAACAACTCTACTTGAGATATATAAACGAGACACTTTGGAGAGGGAAGAGCAACAAACGAATAACTCTACTCGAGAGTTAAACAACACACTAAAGGAGTGGAATAATGTCAATGAAGAAGTCTATTCGAAATTTAAACAATACACGGAATGAGTAAGAGTATCACAAACGAAGAACACTACTTGAGAATTAATCAACACACATATGGATTGGGATAAACAACAAATGTAAAATTCTTCTCGGGGGTTAAATAAAACAATAATGGGAGAGAGACAATTACAAACGGAGAAGTCAATTTGAGATTTAAACAACACACAAGAGGAGTAATAAAATAACAAACGAAGAACTCTACTTGAGAGTTATACAAAACACAAAAGGTGTTGAATAAACAACAACAAACTAACAACTCTACTGAGAGATATAAAGGACACACTTGGAGAGGGAAGAACAAAAACTAATAACTCTACTGAGAGATAAACAACACACTAAAGGAGTGGGATAATGTCAAGGAAGAAGTCTATTCAAATTTAAACAATACATGTAAGGAGTAAGAGTATCAAAAACGAAGAACACTACTTGAGAATTAATAAACACACATATGGATTGGGATAAACAACAAATGTAAAATTTACCAAGTTAAATAAAATAATAATGGGTGAGAGTTAATTACAAACGGAGAAGTCAATTTGAGATTTAAACAACACACATGAGGAGTAATAAAATAACGAACGAAGAACTCTACTTGAGAGTTAAACAAAACGCAAAAGGAGTTGAATAAACAACAAACGAACAACTCTACTTGAGAGATATAAACGACACACTATGGAGAGGGAAGAACAAAAACTAATAACTCGAGAGATAAACAACACACTAAAGGAGTGGGATAATGTCAAGGAAGAAGTCTATTCAAATTTAAACAATACATGTAAGGAGTAAGAGTATCACAAACGAAGAACACTACTGAGAATTAATAAACACACATATGGATTGATAAACAACAAATGTAAAATTTACCAAGGTTAAATAAAACAATAATGGGAGAGAGATAATTACAAACGGAGAAGTCAATTTGAGATTTAAACAACACATGTGAGGAGTAATAAAATAACGAATCTAAGAACTCTACTTGAGAGTTAAACAAAACACAAAAGGTGTTGAATAAACAACAAACGTAACAACTCTACTGAGAGATATAAAGGACACACTTTGGAGAGGGAAGAACAAAAACGAATAACTCTACTCGAGAGATAAACAACACACTAAAGGAGTGGGATAATGTCAAGGAAGAAGTCTATTCAAATTTAAACAATACATGTATGAGTAAGAGTATCACAAACGAAGAACACTACTGAGAATTAATAAACACACATATGGATTGGGATAAACAACAAATGTAAAATTCTACCAAGTTAAATAAAACAATAATGGGAGAGAGATAATTACAAACGGAGAAGTCAATTTGAGATTTAAAAAACACACAAGAGGAGTAATAAAATAACGAACGAAGAACTCTAACTGAGAGTTAAACAAAACACAAAAGGTGTTGAATAAACAACAAACGTAACAACTCTACTGAGAGATATAAAGGACACACTTTGGAGAGGGAAGAACAAAACTAATAACTCTACTGAGAGATAAACAACACACTAAAGGAGTGGGATAATGTCAAGGAAGAAGTCTATTCAAATTTAAACAATACATGTATGAGTAAGAGTATCACAAACGAAGAACACTACTGAGAATTAATAAACACACATATGGATTGGGATAAACAACAAATGTAAAATTCTACCAAGTTAAATAAAACAATAATGGGAGAGAGATAATTACAAACGGAGAAGTCAATTTGAGATTTAACAACACAAGAGGAGTAATAAAATAACGAATAAGAACTCTACTTGAGAGTTAAACAAAACACAAAAGGTGTTGAATAAACAACAAACTAACAACTCTACTTGAGAGATATAAAGGACACACTTTGGAGAGGGAAGAACAAAAACTAATAACTCTACTCGAGAGATAAACAACACACTAAAGGAGGGATAATGTCAAGGAAGAAGTCTATTCAAATTTAAACAATACATGTATGAGTAAGAGTATCACAAACTAAGAACACTACTTGAGAATTAATAAACACACATATGGATTGGGATAAACAACAAATGTAAAATTCTACCAAGTTAAATAAAACAATAATGGGAGAGAGATAATTACAAACGGAGAAGTCAATTTGAGATTTAAACAACAATGTGAGGAGTAATAAAATAACGAACTAAGAACTCTACTGAGAGTTAAACAAAACACAAAAGGTGTTGAATAAACAACAAACTAACAACTCTACTGAGAGATATAAAGGACACACTTTGGAGAGGGAAGAACAAAAACTAATAACTCTACTTAGAGATAAACAACACACTAAAGGAGTGGGATAATGTCAAGGAAGAAGTCTATTCAAATTTAAACAATACATGTATGAGTAAGAGTATCACAAACGAAGAACACTACTTGAGAATTAATAAACACACATATGGATTGGGATAAACAACAAATGTAAAATTTACTGGGGTTAAATAAAACAATAATGGGAGAGAGATAATTACAAACGAGAAGTCAATTTGAGATTTAAACAACACAAGAGGAGTAATAAAATAACGAATAAGAACTCTACTTGAGAGTTAAACAAAACACAAAAGGTGTTGAATAAACAACAAACTAACAACTCTACTTACTGAGAGATATAAAGGACACACTTTGGAGAGGGAAGAACAAAAACTAATAACTCTACTGAGAGATAAACAACACACTAAAGGAGTGGGATAATGTCAAGGAAGAAGTCTATTCAAATTTAAACAATACATGTAAGGAGTAAGAGTATCACAAACGAAGAACACTACTGAGAATTAATAAACACACATATGGATTGGGATAAACAACAAATGTAAAATTCTACCAAGTTAAATAAAACAATAATGGGAGAGAGATAATTACAAACGGAGAAGTCAATTTGAGATTTAAACAACACATGTGAGGAGTAATAAAATAACGAACTAAGAACTCTACTGAGAGTTAAACAAAACACAAAAGGTGTTGAATAAACAACAAACTAACAACTCTACTTGAGAGATATAAAGGACACACTTTGGAGAGGGAAGAACAAAAACTAATAACTCTACTGAGAGATAAACAACACACTAAAGGAGGGATAATGTCAAGGAAGAAGTCTATTCAAATTTAAACAATACATGTAGGAGTAAGAGTATCACAAACGAAGAACACTACTTGAGAATTAATAAACACACATATGGATTGGGATAAACAACAAAAGTAAAATTCTACCAAGTTAAATAAAACAATAATGGGAGAGAGATAATTACAAACGAGAAGTCAATTTGAGATTTAAACAACACACAGAGGAGTAATAAAATAACGAACGAAGAACTCTACTTGAGAGTTAAACAAAACACAAAAGGTGTTGAATAAACAACAAACGAACAACTCTACTGAGAGATATAAAGGACACACTTTGGAGAGGGAAGAACAAAAATGAATAACTCTACTTAGAGATAAACAACACACTAAAGGAGTGGGATAATGTCAAGGAAGAAGTCTATTCAAATTTAAACAATACATGTATGAGTAAGAGTATCACAAACGAAGAACACTACTTGAGAATTAATAAACACACATATGGATTGGGATAAACAACAAATGTAAAATTCTACCAAGTTAAATAAAACAATAATGGGAGAGAGATAATTACAAACGGAGAAGTCAATTTGACATTTAAACAACACAAGAGGAGTAATAAAATAACGAACGAAGAACTCTACTTGAGAGTTAAACAAAACACAAAAGGTGTTGAATAAACAACAAACTAACAACTCTACTGAGAGATATAAAGGACACACTTTGGAGAGGGAAGAAAAAACTAATAACTCGAGAGATAAACAACACACTAAAGGAGGGATAATGTCAAGGAAGAAGTCTATTCAAATTTAAACAATACATGTAGGAGTAAGAGTATCACAAACGAAGAACACTACTTGAGAATTAATAAACACACATGGATTGGGATAAACAACAAATGTAAAATTTACTGGGTTAAATAAAACAATAATGGGAGAGAGATAATTACAAACGTAGAAGTCAATTTGAGATTTAAACAACACACAAGAGGAGTAATAAAATAACGAACGAAGAACTCTACTTGAGAGTTAAACAAAACACAAAAGGTGTTGAATAAACAACAAACGAACAACTCTACTTGAGGGATATAAAGGACACACTTTTGTGAGGGAAGAACAAAAAACAAATAACTCTACTCGAGAGATAAACAACACACCAAAGGAGTGGGATAATGTCGAGGAAGAAGTCTATTCGAAATTTAAACAATATACAGAAGGAGAAAGAGTATCACAAACGAAGAACACTACTTGAGAATTAATAAACACACATATGGATTGGGATAAACAACAAATGTAAAATTCTACCAAGTTAAATAAAACAATAATGGGAAAGAGATAATTACAAACGGAGAAGGCAATTTGAGATTTAAACAACACACAGGAGGAGTAATAAAATAACGAACGAATAATTCTAGTTGAGAGTTAAACAAAACACAAAAGGTGTTGAATAAACAACAAACGAACAGCTCTACTTGAGAGATATAAAGGACACACTTTGGAGAGGGAAGAACAAAAAATGAATAACTCTACTCGAGAGATAAACAACACACTAAAGGAGTGGGATAATGTCAAGGAAGAAGTCTATTCGAAATTTAAACAATACATGTAGGAGTAAGAGTATCACAAACGAAGAACACTACTTGAGAATTAATAAACACACATATGGATTGGGATAAACAACAAATGTAAAATTCTACCAAGTTAAATAAAACAATAATGGGAGAGAGATAATTACAAACGGAGAAGTCAATTTGAGATTTAAAAAACACACAAGAGGAGTAATAAAATAACGAACGAAGAACTCTACTTGAGAGTTAAACAAAACACAAAACATGTTGAATAAACAACAACAAAAACAACTCTACTGAGAGATATAAAGGACACACTTTGGAGAGGGAAGAACAAAAATAGAATAACTCTACTCGAGAGATAAACAACACACTAAAGGAGTGGGATAATGTCAACTAAGAAGTCTATTCGAAATTTAAACAATACACAGAAGGAGTAAGAGTATCACAAACGAAGAACACTACTTGAGAATTAATAAACACACATATGGATTGGGATAAACAACAAATGTAAAATTTACCAAGGTTAAATAAAACAATAATGGGAGAGAGATAATTACAAACGAGAAGTCAATTTGAGATTTAAACAACACACAGAGGAGTAATAAAATAACTAACGTAAGAACTCTACCTGAGAGTTAAACAAAACACAAAAGGTGTTGAATAAACAACAAACGTAACAACTCTACTTGAGAGATATAAAGGACACACTTTGGAGAGGGAAGAACAAAACTAATAACTCTACTGAGAGATAAACAACACACTAAAGGAGGGATAATGTCAAGGAAGAAGTCTATTCAAATTTAAACAATACATGTAAGGAGTAAGAGTATCACAAACGAAGAACACTACTTGAGAATTAATAAACACACATATGGATTGGGATAAACAACAAATGTAAAATTTACCAAGTTAAATAAAACAATAATGGGAGAGAGATAATTACAAACGGAGAAGTCAATTTGAGATTTAAACAACACATGTGAGGAGTAATAAAATAACGAACAAGAACTCTACCTGAGAGTTAAACAAAACACAAAAGGTGTTGAATAAACAACAAACTAACAACTCTACTGAGAGATATAAAGGACACACTTTGGAGAGGGAAGAACAAAAACTAATAACTCTACTCAGAGATAAACAACACACTAAAGGAGTGGGATAATGTCAAGGAAGAAGTCTATTCAAATTTAAACAATACATGTAAGGAGTAAGAGTATCACAAACGAAGAACACTACTTGAGAATTAATAAACACACATATGGATTGGGATAAACAACAAATGTAAAATTTACCAGGTTAAATAAAACAATAATGGGAGAGAGATAATTACAAACGAGAAGTCAATTTGAGATTTAAACAACACACAAGAGGAGTAATAAAATAACGAACGAAGAACTCTACTTGAGAGTTAAACAAAACACAAAAGGTGTTGAATAAACAACAAACTAACAACTCTACTGAGAGATATAAAGGACACACTTTGGAGAGGGAAGAACAAAAAACTAATAACTCTACTCGAGAGATAAACAACACACTAAAGGAGTGGGATAATGTCAAGGAAGAAGTCTATTCAAATTTAAACAATACATGTAGGAGTAAGAGTATCACAAACGAAGAACACTACTGAGAATTAATAAACACACATATGGATTGGGATAAACAACAAATGTAAAATTCTACCAAGTTAAATAAAACAATAATTGTAGAGATATAATTACTAACGGAGAAGTAAATTTTATATTTAAACAACAAACAATCGGAGTAATAAAATAACGAACTAAGAACTCTACTTGAGAGTTAAACAAAACACAAAAGGTGTTGAATAAACAAAAAACAAACAACTCTACTGAGAGATATAAAGGACACACTTTGGAGAGGGAAGAACAAAAACGAATAACTCTACTGAGAGATAAACAACACACTAAAGGAGGGATAATGTCAAGGAAGAAGTCTATTCAAATTTAAACAATACATGTAGGAGTAAGAGTATCACAAACGAAGAACACTACTTGAGAATTAATAAACACACATATGGATTGGGATAAACAACAAATGTAAAATTCTACTGGGGTTAAATAAAACAATAATGGGAGAGAGATAATTACAACCGAGAAGTCAATTTGAGATTTAAACAACACACAAGAGGAGTAATAAAATAACGAACGAAGAACTCTACTGAGAGTTAAACAAAACACAAAAGGTGTTGAATAAACAACAAACTAACAACTCTACTGAGAGATATAAAGGACACACTTTGGAGAGGGAAGAACAAAAACTAATAACTCTACTTAGAGATAAACAACACACTAAAGGAGTGGGATAATGTCAAGGAAGAAGTCTATTCAAATTTAAACAATACATAAGGAGTAAGAGTATCACAAACGAAGAACACTACTGAGAATTAATAAACACACATATGGATTGGGATAAACAACAAATGTAAAATTTACCAAGTTAAATAAAACAATAATGGGAGAGAGATAATTACAACCGAGAAGTCAATTTGAGATTTAAACAACACACAAGAGGAGTAATAAAATAACGAACGAAGAACTCTACTTGAGAGTTAAACAAAACACAAAAGGTGTTGAATAAACAACAAACTAACAACTCTACTGAGAGATATAAAGGACACACTTTGGAGAGGGAAGAACAAAAACTAATAACTCTACTGAGAGATAAACAACACACTAAAGGAGTGGGATAATGTCAAGGAAGAAGTCTATTCAAATTTAAACAATACATGTAAGGAGTAAGAGTATCACAAACGAAGAACACTACTGAGAATTAATAAACACACATATGGATTGGGATAAACAACAAATGTAAAATTTACCAAGTTAAATAAAACAATAATGGGAGAGAGATAATTACAAACGGAGAAGTCAGTTTGAGATTTAAACAACACAAGAGGAGTAATAAAATAACGAACGAAGAACTCTACTTGAGAGTTAAACAAAACACAAAAGGTGTTGAATAAACAACAAACTAACAACTCTACTGAGAGATATAAAGGACACACTTTGGAGAGGGAAGAACAAAAACTAATAACTGCACCGAGAGATAAACAACACACTAAAGGAGTGGGATAATGTCAAGGAAGAAGTCTATTCAAATTTAAACAATACATGTATGAGTAAGAGTATCACAAACGAAGAACACTACTTGAGAATTAATAAACACACATATGGATTGGGATAAACAACAAATGTAAAATTCTACCAAGTTAAATAAAAGAATAATGGGAGAGAGATAATTACAAACGGAGAAGTCAATTTGAGATTTAAAAAACACACAAGAGGAATAATAAAATAACGAACGAAGAACTCTACTGAGAGTTAAACAAAACACAAAAGGTGTTGAATAAACAACAAACTAACAACTCTACTGAGAGATATAAAGGACACACTTTGGAGAGGGAAGAACAAAAATAATAACTCTACTGAGAGATAAACAACACACTAAAGGAGGGATAATGTCAAGGAAGAAGTCTATTCAAATTTAAACAATACATAAGGAGTAAGAGTATCACAAACGAAGAACACTACTGAGAATTAATAAACACACATATGGATTGGGATAAACAACAAATGTAAAATTTACCAAGTTAAATAAAACAATAATGGGAGAGAGATAATTACAAACAGAGAAGTCAATTTGAGATTTAAACAACACACATGAGGAGTAATAAAATAACGAACGAAGAACTCTACTGAGAGTTAAACAAAACACAAAAGGTGTTGAATAAACAACAAACTAACAACTCTACTTGAGAGATATAAAGGACACACTTTGGAGAGGGAAGAACAAAAACTAATAACTCTACTGAGAGATAAACAACACACTAAAGGAGTGGGATAATGTCAAGGAAGAAGTCTATTCAAATTTAAACAATACATGTAGGAGTAAGAGTATCACAAACGAAGAACACTACTTGAGAATTAATACACACATATGGATTGGGATAAACAACAAATGTAAAATTTACCAAGTTAAATAAAACAATAATGGGAGAGAGATAATTACAAACGGAGAAGTCAATTTGAGATTTAAACAACACACAAGAGGAGTAATAAAATAACGAACGAAGAACTCTACTTGAGAGTTAAACAAAACGCAACAGGAGTTGAATAAACATCAAACAAACAACTCTACTGAGAGATATAAAGGACACACTTTGGAGAGGGAAGAACAAAAACTAATAACTCTACTTAGAGATAAACAACACACTAAAGGAGGGATAATGTCAAGGAAGAAGTCTATTCAAATTTAAACAATACATGTAAGGAGTAAGAGTATCACAAACGAAGAACACTACTTGAGAATTAATAAACACACATATGGATTGGATAAACAACAAATGTAAAATTTCTAAGTTAAATAAAACAATAATGGGAGAGAGATAATTACAAACGGAGAAGTCAATTTGAGATTTAACAAATACACAGAGGAGTAATAAAATAACGTAACGAAGAACTTACTTGAGAGTTAAACAAAACACAAAAGGTGTTGAATAAACAAACAAACTTGAGGATATATGTGACATACTTTTCACTGAGAGAACAAAAATGAAATAACCTACCGAGACAAACAACACACCAAAGGAGGGATAATGTCAAGGAAGAAGTCTATTCAAATAAACAATAGAGAAAAACAAGTAATAAGAAATTAAACAACAAAATGGAATTGAAGTAAGAATACAATAAAACTACAAGAGTTAATACAATAATAAAAACACAATGTTAAAAATTTGGGGATAATAAACAAAACAATGAGAAAAATATAAAGAGACAATAGAAAACAAATAAATACAGAGATAAGAAAATAAGTATTGAGATTAAACAAAATACAATAAATGTCAAATACATAAGGAAAAAACAAACATAAACAACAATAATACTGAAGAATAAAACACAGGGAAAAAGACAAGAATAACTTTAAAATAAAAAGTAAAAATTCTTAACATTTAAAACAAACAAAATAAACAAAAAGAACAGAGATATAAACAAATAGGAGAAGTGAGAATAAAATAAAATAATGTGGGATAATTAAAAGGTATAAAAATAAACACATAAGAAAACAAAAGAGATAAAAAGAACACTATAAACAAATAAAATATAAAGAATAAACAACAAAAATAATAGGAAAGTAATAAATAAACAATAAAAATAATATGTAAATAAACAACAAAACAATATAAAAAATAAGGATTAATAAGAAACTTAAAAAAATAATAAAAACAAATAAAAAATAATACAAAGAGAGAATCAAGAACAAAAAACAACAAGTAAAAAACAAAAAAACAAAACACTGAGAAAAAAAAACACAAATGTAAAAACACACATACTTAAAAAAAAGGAGAAAAATAATAAAAAAACTGAGAAACAACACACTAAGAGTAATAAAGTCTATAACAAAACAAACGGATTAAGAAAAATAAAACTCTACTAGAATATAAAACAATACAATTTGAAGAAACAAAATGTAATAATAGAGAAACAAAACAATAATGAGGATAACAAAAGAATAAGAACATTTAAACACAAAAGAGAGATACAAAACAAACACTAGAAAAGGAAACAAAAAACAAATAAAATTTAAAGAATAACAAGAATAAAAAGAATAACTACTGAAGAAACAAAAAATATAATAACATAAGAAGAGTTTGAAGATTAAAATAAACAAAAAAACTCTACTTAAGAGAAATAAGACAAGAAAGGATAAACAAAAGAGTGATAAAAACAATGACAAAAAGGAAAAGAGAAAGAAAACTAAAACAAGACAAAGAACAAAAAACACACAAGAGAAATAAATAACAAACACTAACAATTAAAAGAATAACACAAATATAAAAACAACAAACAATAAAATTCACAAGTTTAAAAAAAAAAAGATGGGAGAAAAACAATAACTACTACAGAGATAAGAAACATAAAGATAATGTCAAACAAAATTGAGATTTAAAACAACAAAAGAAACACAAACTAAAACACTAATAACAATATAAAAGGAAAAAACAAACAAACTAATATAGGAGAGAGATATAAACGGAGAAGTCAAATTTAATAACAAACAACACGTAATAATTACTGAGAGTATAAAAAATAATAAACAAAAGAACACACAACAAGAATAAACTACGAGAAATAAAACAATAAAGTAAAAAAAATAACACAAGAGAAGGAGTAAAATAACAAAAACAATACAAAGAAAAAAAATTATAACAAGAAATAAGAATTTAAGAAATACAATAAGAGACAAAAAATTACACGAGAGGATTTAAAACACAATAAATAAAGAACTTATAAACAACATAAGTGATAACAAAAAATAAAACAAGTAATAAACAGAATAAAAACAAATAAAGATAATAAACACACTTTAAAGGAATAAAAGAAGTCTACTAAACAAAATAATGTAAGATAATCAAGATTGAACATATAACACATAAAGAGTAACAAAAAACTACTTGAAAGATAAACAACAAAAAATAATATAAAAATAAAAACTACAAGGAAGAAGAAGAAGTCTATTTGAGAGTTAAAAACACACAAAAATTAATAAACAAATGAATTACTTATAAAACAAAAAAGATGAAAAAGAGATAATAGGGAGGGATATAACGAATTTAAAATGTTGAGAAAAAAACAAGAAAAATTGAGTAAAAACAATATATGGAGGGATAAACAACAGTAAACATTTGGAAGAATAAAAGACAATATGAGGGATAATGGGAGAATATTTAAGAAAAGTATTAAGAAAAATAACGAACATACGAGAACAGTTAAAACAAAACAAACAAAAAACACAAACAAAATACTAGAATACAATGGGAGAAAAAAAAATAAAAAACAACAGGTTAATAAACAACACAAAAGTATAACAGAAAAGTAACACAATACATGTGGGATACAAAAAATTTGAGAACAAAAAACACACATGAGAAACAAATTTAACAATCTGAGGGATAAAGATATCACAAACGAGATACAAGGGAAGATGTATAAAAAACAAAAACAACAAATAATAAGAATGTACAAACAAA
This sequence comes from Plantago major, assembly GCA_026545765.1. Taxonomy (NCBI): domain Eukaryota; kingdom Viridiplantae; phylum Streptophyta; class Magnoliopsida; order Lamiales; family Plantaginaceae; genus Plantago; species Plantago major. Next base: position 235,204 of record JAIFAC010000044.1, read on the forward strand.
ACACAAAAGGAATAAACAAATAACTAAAGACAAAAGGGTGTTGAATAAACAACAAAAACAACAATAAGGAGAGTATAACGAAAGGAAGAAAACTAAATTTACAACAAGATAACAACACACTAAGAGGGAAAATAAAACTAAAATAAAACACTATGTAAGATAACAATAAGGAGAAGAAATTAAACACAATGATTAAACATGTAAAAACAACGAAAATAACAATGGAGAGAAAACAACAAAAAGAGGAGTAAAACAACAAACTTTACTGAAAATATAACACACAAAAACAAACACACTTTGAGAGATAACACACTTTGAGATAATACTCGAGGAAGAAGTTCTATTCAAATTTAAATACTGGGAAAGAGTATCACAAACGAAGAACACTAATAAATTACACATATGGATTGGGATAAACAACAAATGTAAAATTCTACCTGGTTAAATAAAACAATAATGGGAGAGAGATAATTACAAACGAGAAGTCAATTTGAGATTTAAACAACACACAAGAGGAGTAATAAAATAAACGAAGAACTCTACTTGAGAGTTAAACAAAACACAAAACAAAACAACAACTAACAACTCTACTTGAGGGATATAAAGGACACACTTTGGAGAGGGAAGAACAAAAACTAATAACTGAGAGATAAACAACACACTAAAGGAGGGATAATGTCAAGGAAGAAGTCTATTCAAATTTAAACACACAATAAGGAGTAAGAGTATCACAAACGAACACTACTGAGAATTAATAAACACACATATGGATTGGGATAAACAACAAATGTAAAATTCTACCAATTAAATAAAACAATAATGGGAGAGAGATAATTACAAACGAGAAGTCAATTTGAGATTTAAACAACACAAGAGGAGTAATAAAATAACAAACGAAAGAACTCTACTGAGAGTTAAACAAAACACAAAAGGTAATAAACAAATAAACAACTCTACTGAGGATATAAAGGACACACTTTGGAGAGGGAAGAACAAAATGAATAACTCTACTCGAGAGATAAACAACACACTAAAGGAGTGGATAATGTCAAGGAAGAAGTCTATTCAAATTTAAACAATACATGAAGGAAGAGTATCACAAACGAAGAACACTACTTGAGAATTAATAAACACAAATATGGATTGATAAACAACAAATGTAAAATTTACCGTTAAATAAAACAATAAGAGATAATTACAAACGAGAAGTCAATTTGAGATTTAAACAACACAAGAGGAGTAATAAAATAACAACGAAGAACTCTACTTGAGAGTTAAACAAAACAAAAAGGTGTTGAATAAACAACAAACTAACAACTCTACTTGAGGATATAAAGGACACACTTTGGAGAGGAAGAACAAAAAATAACTCTACTCGAGAGATAAACAACACACTAAAGGAGGGATAATGTCAAGAAGAAGTCTATTCAAATTTAAGGAGTAAGAGTATCACAAACGAAGAACACTACTTGAGAATTAATCAACACACATATGGATTGGGATAAACAACAAATTAAAATTCTACTCGGGGGTTAAATAAAACAATAATGGGAGAGAGATAATTACAAATGGAGAAGTCAATTTGAGATTTAAACAACACACAAGAGGAGTAATAAAATGATTAACGAAGAACTCTACTTGTGAGTTAAACAAAACACAAAAGGTGTAGAATAAACAACAAACGAACAACTCGACTTGAGAGATATAAAGGACACACTTTGGAGAGGGAAGAACAAAAAACGAATAACTGTACTCGAGAGATAAACAACACAGTAAAGGAGTGGGATAATGTGAAACAAAGAAGTCTATTCGAAATTTAAACAATACACAGAAGGAGTAAGAGTATCAGAAATGAAGAACACTTGAGAATTAATAAACACATATGGGATCGATAAACAACAAAATTCTACCTTAAATAAAACAATAATGGGAGAGAGATAATTACAAACGGAGAAGTCAATTTGAGATTTAAACAACAGACAAGAGGAGTAAAAATAACGAACAAGAACTCTACTTGAGAGTTAAACAAAACACAAAAGGTGTTTAATAAACAACAAACTACCAACTCTACTTGAGATATATAAACGACACACTTTGGAGAGGGAAGAACAAAAATAATAACTCTACTCGAGAGTTAAACAACACACTAAAGGAGTGGGATAATGTCAAGGATGAAGTCTATTCGAAATTTAAAACAAAGGAGTAAGAGTATCACAAACTAAGAACACTACTTGAGAATTAATAAAACACACATATGGATTGGGATAAACAACAAATGTAAAATTCTACTGGTTAAATAAAACAATAATGGGAGAGAGATAATTACAAACGGAGAAGTCAATTTGAGAAAACACACGAGGAGTAATAAAATAACGAACTAAGAACTCTACTAGAGTTAAACAAAACACAAAAGGTGTTGAATAAACAACAAACTAACAACATACTTAGAGATATAAAGGACACACTTTGGAGAGGGAAGAACAAAAAATGAATAACTCTACTCGAGATAAACAACACACTAAAGGAGTGGATAATGTCAAGGAAGAAGTCTATTCAAATTTAAACAATACATGTATGAGTAAGAGTATCACAAACGAAGAACACTACTTGAGAATTAATAAACACACATAGGATTGGGATAAACAACAAATGTAAAATTCTGGGTTAAATAAAACAATAATGGGAGAGAGATAATTACAAACGAGAAGTCAATTTGAGATTTAAACAACACAAGAGGAGTAATAAAATAACTAACTAAGAACTCTACTGAGAGTTAAACAAAACAAAAGGTGTTGAATAAACAACAAACAAATCACTTACTGAGATAAAGGACACACTTTGGAGAGGGAAGAACAAAAATAATATCTAGAGAGAAACAACACACTAAAGGAGGGATAATGAAGAAGTCTATTCAAATTTAAACAATATGGAGTAAGAGTATCACAAACGAAGAACACTACTTGAGAATTAATAAACACACATATGGATTGGGATAAACAACAAATGTAAAATTCTACCGTTAAATAAAACAATAATGGGAGAGAGATAATTACAAACGAGAAGTCAATTTGAGATTTAAACAACACACAAGAGGAGTAATAAAATAACGAACGAAGAACTCTACTTGAGAGTTAAACAAAACACAAAAGGTGTTGAATAAACAACAAACGTAACAACTCTACTGAGGGATATAAAGGACACACTTTGGAGAGGGAAGAACAAAAATGACTCTAATCGAGAGATAAACAACACACTAAAGGAGGGATAATGTCAAGGAAGAAGTCTATTCAAATTTAAACAATACGTAAGGAGTAAGAGTATCACAAACGAAGAACACTACTTGAGAATTATGAAACACACATGGATTGGGATAAACAACAAATGTAAAATTCTACCAAGTTAAATAAAACAATAATGGGAGAGAGACAATTACAAACGGAGAAGTCAATTTGAGATTTAAACAACACACAAGAGGAGTAATAAAATAACAAACGAAGAACTCTACTTGAGAGTTATACAAAACACAAAAGGTGTTGAATAAACAACAAAGGAACAACTCTACTTGAGAGATATAAAGGACACACTTTTGTGAGGGAAGAACAAAAAATAACTCTACTCGAGAGATAAACAACACACTAAAGGAGGGATAATGTCAAGGAAGAAGTCTATTCAAATTTAAACAATACATAAGGAGTAAGAGTATCACAAACGAAGAACACTACTTGAGAATTAGTAAAAACACATATGGATTGGGATAAACAACAAATGTAAAATTCTACCAAGTTAAATAAAACAATAAGGAGAGAGATAAATACAAATCTGGAGAAGTCAACTCCCAGGACGAAAAACAACACAAGAGGAGTAATAAAATAAAGCGAAACGTAAGAACCTACTACTGAGAGTTAAACAAAACACAAAAGGTGTCAATAAAACAACAAACGGTAACAACTCTAACTCGAGAGATACAAAGGACAATAATTTTGGAGAGGGAAGAACAAAAAACTGAATAATCGTATCGTAGAGACAAACAACACACTAAAAGGAGTGGGGATAATGTCAAGGAAGCAAGTCTATTCAAAATTTAAAACAATACATGCAGGAGTAAGAGTATCACAAAACTGCAAGAAATACTACGGAGAATTAATTCAAACACATATAAGGCGAATTGGGATGAACAAACAAATGTAAAATCTACCAAAGGGGTTAAATAAAATAATAATGGGGAGAGAGATAATACCACAAATGGAGAAGTCAATCTTGAGATTTAAACAACACAGTAAGAGTGACTCCAGTAATAAAATAATGCTAACCGTAAGAACTCTTCTACTTGGGGCCAGAGTTAAAACAAACACAAAAGGTGTTGAATAAAACAAACAAAACGCTTAACAACTCTACATGAGAGATATAAAGGACACACTTTGGAGAGGGAAGAAACAAAATTTAATAAATGCAGACTTCGAGAGATAAATAACACAACTAAAGGAGTGGGATAATGTCAAGGAAGAAGTTTGTCTGAAATTTCTAAACAATACATGTAAGGAGTAAGAGTATCACAAACGAAGAAACACTACTTGAGAATTAACAAACACACATAAAGGGGATTGGGATAAACAAATAAATGTAAAATTCTACCTTGGGGTTAAATAAAACAATAATGGGAGAGAGATAATTACAAATGGGAGAAGTTACCTGAGATTTAAACAACACACGTAGGTGAGGAGTAATAAAATACCTAACCAAGAACTTTTACTGAAAGAGTTAAACAAAACAATACAAAAGGTGTTGAATAAACAAACAAAACCGTAACAATCCCATTACTGAGAGATATAAAACGACACACTGGAGAGGGAAGAACAAAACCTGAATAACTCTACTTTAGAGACAAACAACACACTAAAGGAGGGATAATGTCATGGTAAAGTTTGGTTCTGGAAATTTAAACAATACGAAGGAGTAAGAGTATCACAAACGTAAGAACACACTTGAGAATTAATAGAACACACATATGAATTGGGATAAACAATAAATGTAAATTTTACCATGCACAAATAAAACAATAATGGGAGAGAGACACAAATGAGAAGCTACCGAGATTTAAAACAACATGTGGGAGGAGTAATAAAATAACAAACAAGAACTTCTACTTGAGAGTTAAACAAAAAACACAAAAGGTGTTGAACAAAACAACAAAACCTAACAACTCTACTGAGAGATATAAAGGACACACTTGGAGAGGGAAGAACACAAACGAATAACTCTACCGAGAGTTCAAACAAATGCACTCAAAGGAGTGGGATAATGTCAAGGAAGAAGCAAGTCTATTCTCGAAATTTAAACAGATGTACAGGAGTAAGAGGTCATACAAACGAAGAATACTACTGAGAATTAATAAAACACATATGGATTGGATAAACAACAAATGTAAAATTTACTGCGGTTAAATAAAACAATAATGGGAGAGAGATATTACAAACGGAGAAGTCAATTAGAGATTTAAACAAATTCTTCAAGGAAGAGAGTAATAAAATAACGAACGTAAGAACTTACTTGAGAGTTAAACAAATTACAAAAGGCAAAAGTTGAATGAACTAAAATGTAACAAACTCTACTTGAGATAGATATCAAATGTTGGACACACTTGGAGAGGGAAGAACAAAAATGAATAACTCCTACCGAGAGTATAAACAAACACACTAAAGGAGTGGACATGTAAATAAAGAAGTTTATTCGAGATTTAAACAATACATGTAAGGAGCACGAAATATCACAAAATGTAAGAACACTACTTAAGAGTTAAAGAACACATATTGAAGGGCGGAGGTGGAGATAAAACAACAAAATGTAAAATTCTACCGTAGGGCAGTTAAACAACACAAAGTTACTGACTGTGGATAACAAGGCAACGGAGAAGACACACTATTGCCACTGATCTAAACAACATGTGAGGAGTAATAAATTTAATCTAAATCAAAGAACTCTACTGAGAGAGTTAAAACAAAGGGCAAAAAGGAGTTGAATAAACAATAAAACAACAATGGGCTTACTTGAGAGATATAAAACCATGTTAAGTATTGGAGAGGGAAGAAATAACAAAATGTAATAAGTTTACCGAGAGTTAGCAACAACACACTAAAGTGAGGGATAATGTCAAGGAAGAAATACTGAAATTTAAACAACATACATGGCGAGTAAGAGTATCACAAACAAGAACATGGCTTATGCAGCAAAGAACACACATATGGATTGGGATAAACAACAAAATGTAAAATTTACTATGGAAAGCAATAAAACTATAATGAGAGAGATAATATAAACGGAGTAGTTACTTGAGATGAAATACTCACAAGAGGAGTAATAAGATACCCAATAAGAACTCATGGAAAATAAACAAATTGCTGTGTGTTGAATGAACAAATAAACGAACAACTCTACCTGAGATATAAAGGACACACTTTGGAGAGGAAGAATAAAAAAACTCTACTAGAGATAAACAACACACTAAAGGAGTGGGATAATGTCAAGGAAGAAGTCTATTAAATAAACACATGTAAGGAGTAAGAGTATCACAAACGAAGAACACTACTTGAGAATTAATAAACACACATATGGATTGGGATAAACAACAAATGTAAAATTCTACCGTTAAATAAAACAATAATGGGAGAGAGATAATTACAAACGAGAAGTCAATTTGAGATTTAAACAACACACAAGAGGAGTAATAAAATAACGAACTAAGAACTCTACTTGAGAGTTAAACAAAACACAAAAGGTGTTGAATAAACAACAAACTAAGAACTCTACAGGGATATAAAGGACACACTTTGGAGAGGGAAGAACAAAAATGAATAACTCTAATCGAGAGATAAACAACACACTAAAGGAGGATAATGTCAAGGAAGAAGTCTATTCAAATTTAAACAATGCATACGGGAGTAAGAGTATCACAAACGTAAGAACACTACTTGAGAATTAATAAACACACATATGGATGTGGGATAAACAACAAATGTAAAATTCTACTTAAAAAACAATAATGGGAGAGAGATAATTACAAACGAGAAGTCAATTTGAGATTTAAACAACACACAAGAGGAGTAATAAAATAACAAAACAAGAACTCTACTTGAGAGTTAAACAAAACACAAAAGGTGTTGAATAAACAACAAACAACAACTTTGAGAGGATATAAAGGACACACTTTGGAGAGGGAAGAACAAAATGAATACTCTAGTCGAGAGATAAACAACACACTAAAGGAGGGGATAATGTCAAGGAAGAAGTCTATTCAAATTTAAACAATACATAGGAGTAAGAGTATCACAAACGAAGAACACTACTTGAGAATTAATAAACACACATATGGATTGGGATAAACAACAAATGTAAAATTTACCAAAATAAAACAATAATGGGAGAGAGATAATTACAAACGAGAAGTCAATTTGAGATTTAAACAACACACAAGAGGAGTAATAAAATAACTAAAAGAACTCTACTTGAGAGTTAAACAAAACACAAAAGGTGTCAATAAACAACAACAACAATGTAAGATATAAAGGACACACTTTGGAGAGGGAAGAACAAAATGAATAACTCTACCGAGAGATAAACAACACACTAAAGGAGGGGATAATGTCAAGGAAGAAGTCTATTCAAATTTAAACAATACAGAGTAAGAGTATCACAAACTAAGAACACTACTTGAGAATTAATTAAAACACACATATGGATTGGGATAAACAACAAATGTAAAATTCTACCGTAAGTTAAATAAAAACAACAATGGAGAGAGATAATTACAAACGAGAAGTCAATTTGAGATTTAAACAACACACAAGAGGAGTAATAAAATAATCTAACGTAAGAACT